>JARFOD010094124.1:0-17383 GCA_031763545.1 Mopalia muscosa | reverse complement strand
GGGGGGGGGGGGGGGGGGGGGGGTAGCAATGGACTACCCAAATGAGTGAACATTATATGATTTATATCCCTAGATGTTCCCACACAACCAATCAATCGCTTGACAATAGGGTTTGGTTATATGTGCTGGGTTAGCCCAGGATTCTTATAATGCAAAGTAACTTGGAATAAAACTCTTGGTTAGAGAAGATGGGAATAATGGTTTATTTGGAGTTTTGTCCAGTTACCATGGCTACTTCACTTATATGATGTGCCAGCCAATTAAGTGAAGAAACAAGATAGCACACTGCTGGCAATATACAAAGATAATTAAGATAGGACAATTCCATGACAACACAAACAGATTCTTGTTACTCTTAAGTCTCTTTGGCTTAGGCAGAGGGGTGTCCTCCTGTCCAATGGACACCCTGAATTGATCAATTGGTTATTTGGACACCCTGTTTTAAGAAACTTTAACATACTGGGGCAGGTTGCTCCAAGCACTTTTAAATTTAATCCTCTATTAGATGATATCACGCCATGTTGTAAGTCTATCTCTAACCTGGTATTATCGATTTAATCTGGTGTTAGTGACTAATACTCTTTCGAGCAACTGTACCAAGGAGACAGGGAAACTGTTAAAGTTAGATACCCAATTACTTAAAAAGTAATGAAAACACTGAAGCAAAATGGCCATTTTGGACACCATACTTTTGATTTTCTTGCTAAGCCTCTGATGTTTATCTACACTAATCCCATAACCAATGGTGCATCTTACTTGTATAATCAGATCCACATGTAAACCTACTAAACAAGCAAAGTCTACACTAACACAGAGTTAACATGTGAAACGGGAAGCTGCTGGAGATTTAATGTATCCTCAAAGCTAGAGATGACAAGACTATCCTATGAACATAATTTGTTGAGCAACATGCAATGTTTCTCAAACAGGGGATTAGCCAGAAAGCAAAAGTATAGCACAGAACTATCTCCTGCATGTTAAAACAGGGTGTCCAAATGAGGCAAGTGCTCCAGTAGGGATGTTTAAAGGACTGGTGGACACCTCTCTGCCTAAGCCCTTCTACTTATACAAATAGGGTTAATGTTTTCCATTATTGGTGAGATATCACGAGAGCTGATATAACTTCCCGGCCAACAATTCAGTGTGGTAATAAATGAGGCCCACATGCAAGATCCAAACGGCTTTTCAGTCATAATCTAATTGACATGTAGGCCTATTTCTGCCTTACACTCATAATCTAATTGACATGTAGGCCTATTTCTGCATTACACTCATAATCTAATTGACATGTAGGCCTATTTTTGCCGTAAGCAATCTGTACAAACTACATGCATCCTAATACCTTTACAGTGTTGCTTACACCATTCTCATTTAAGGTTTGTTTGGTTGGGGTTTAACGTCATACTCAAGGGCATTTCACTTATATAACATGCCAGCACAATGGGTGAAGGAAACCACCCTCAATACCCCTGGCAACAAACAAAGACAAGACGGGACAAATACAGGACACAAAACAGACACAACAAACACATCAGTTTCCTGCTCCCTTTTAGCTCTGAGAGCACCAGGGCAACATGAAGCTCCCTCCAACTGTATGTCTAATTTTAGAAGACTTGTTTGTGGACACACACTTCTTCCATTATACCTCTATACAGGTAGGCCTATTGAGTAAGCATATAAAGGGAGAGAAATCTTACTGTATTATCCCAATTAAAACAAAAACTGGTACATGTATATAGGATGACATAACATTTAACACATAACATACTAACAGGTCATTGATTTATCTATTACAATTTTATGAGGACTTTTACCAACAGAAAGTGATAGATTAACAGGTCTTGTGTTTCTTAGTTTCCGGGCTAGTCTTTGAAAAAACGAAACTCAAGTTAAATAAGCAATGTTAGTAAAATAACCCAGGAAGAGATCTGTGTGGATAACAATACACAGGAAGTCCCCCTCTCCTTTAATCATTCAACTCATAGCTGATGTTTAACAAAAACCATAGAGTGCAGAACGATAGCTAAACAAATAGTAATATAAAGGCCTACTTTTAACTGAACAAAACATAGCGTGCCTAGCAGAGAAAGGAATTAAAAGATTTTAAGTGACACAATGGCGGTTCAGTGCTTATAACATTCACCTGTAGGTAAACGTTATGAATAGATATATTCTCTCAACTGATGGAGTATGAACAACTCCATTCAACAGACAAGTCTTTATTAACAGGAATATTAAAATATGTGTTTGGGCTAGAGTCCCTGCTCTCCAATTTTTCTATGGTGTGGGCTTAGTCCCTCCACAGTGCAGCCATATGAGGAGGGGGGAGGGGGGGGACAAAATCCTAGCCCCCCCCCGAAATTCATGTAGATATTACAATGGTTCTACAGCGGCATATATAGGAGAGGACTGTAATCCGGCCAACATTATGGATATGTATCTTGGCAAAGTGTATCTTTTTGTGGCTGGCCACAAAAAGCATGCAATATGATAGGATTCATCAAAGCCATTTAAAAACTCTTGCAGCTACAATATCATGGCTACTTAATAAATGCCACTAGTATCTGCTGAATGAAAGTGAGATATTTGTTTGTGTCATCAATCAGTTTGCCAAGCAGTCAGCATGTTTTATGTTAATGTACAGTAATATCCAATTAACTTAGTAAGTAAAGTAAGCTGGTTGGGTTTACCTGCTGGAATAGACTGTATTAGAAATATGTCCACTTGCAAATAAAACAAGCAACAACAAACGTGTGTTGAGTTGGGGAGTTTGCCTGTATGTTGTTTATGTCAACAAAGACCTGGGTGCCAGACTAGCTGCAGAGGGTCACAGAAAGAGGAGAGAGGATGGAGCCAGCAGTCTGAAGGAAAACTAATCCTTCAACCAAACACCAAACACATGTGGATCTAAGTCAGTCTAAAGCCATCCACAAACAAACTCCAGCCTGTACAAAGTTGTCCCCATTTAGATCTGAATTCCCCTGAAGCCCTTTGAATTTACCAAGAAGGGTAAAAAACAACTTGACTCTGCTCCAGGAACTGCTGTAGGGTTTATGGTGCCACATGACCTTTCTAAGTCAGCCTTAAAAAGCTGGCATTGCTTTAACCTAGGGTAAAAAATGACTGACTGATGGGAAATTTTATCCTATTACAGAGATAAGGTTTAAAACACATGGAGACAAATCTTAGACCTCTACAGACCCCCAAAATCTTTTTCAGGCCTTAAACAGTTGGCCATGTGGTTTAGTTGTCAACTTGAAAGTATTTTTTTTTTTTAAATCTTCAAATCTGGTAAGTTCCCAGGCAATTACATTGATGTCATTACTATAAACTACTTCCTTGGTTCCCACTTGTGTAACAGGCACTAGGAAAAACCATCTGGTCTGTTGGCAGACTACAAAACTTAAAATATCAATGTTTGCAAATTTACCGTGACCAAGTAAATTATTGGAGATGAATGTGGAATTCTTTGTAAATCATGAAAACACTGTCCTAAGCTTCTTAAAACACTATTGTCATAATTCTTATGGTACAAATAAATGCTGATTTTGACAGGCCATCTTTTACACATCTTGATATTGACCAGTGCTGTCTGCTTTACTGATGGACTTCATGTGGCATATGTGTCCCATGTTGAGTACATATCCCTTTGTAAACACGTTTTCATGATCTGTATTCATTCATTTAATAACTAATGTGTATTTCACTTATAAAAATAGCCCAATGAGTGGGGTACATTAATACAAGTTTAGTATAATAGTATATATAGATCATTGATAAGGAACACCACTACAGACAAAGGCCTGAAGTAGGATTCAGATATTCAACCCAGCTAATGGTCAACAGCTAATGGTCCACAGCCAATGTTCAGCACCAATAATTATATGACACTTGCTGACACTAATACATCACACAGGGCAGCAATAGAGACATTCAATTATTGATCTGGTCAACAAATATTGATTTTATTTCAACCTGCTTTCATTGATCAATGCTTTTCAAAATCCCATTTCTTTCCAATATGTATAGCTGAAGTAGTCCCACACTACATCAAGTAATCAATAGAGATCATCAATTGATTGCTTTCTCCTAAACATCTCTCAAAAGGGTATACAATAGCAACAGTTATTGACACTCTGTTCATTTGGTCAGCAAAATGGGAATAACTTTATTGATATAGACATTCTGAGAGCATGTAGACTCCATATAAGTGAGCATTTGGAGATTATAATTATGTACTTTGGATCAGATCATATAAAATATCACTTTTCAAATAAAGCCACCTCATTTTGTACAACGTATGAAAAACTGATTTAGTTTAAACATCTAAATCACGAAGCACAATGCAAAACCTATCTTTAATATCATTAAATAGTAAAGTATCTGATAATCAGTTAAAGCAATTTAAACATTGAAAAGACAGTAAATTAATTGTTCCATAACAAATTTTTGTGATTATTTTTTTCCCCATCATTTTACTGTCTAGAATGGTGGCCCAGAAAATATGCGGTTCTTAGCTCTTTGGAAAACTATTAAACAAATTGTGCATTTGGTTAATTTTCTGCAATGGAAAACCAAATAACTCTTTTTCAGTTACTAACAATTACATCTTTAGCTCACTATCATGTTAAACCCTCTGTAAGGCCATTTGTTCATATTTAGGCTACAGTACCTGTTGTCTATTTGTATAGGCTATAGCATGTAGTGAAGTACATGTTCTGGCAATCTACTCCTCGCCCAAAGCTGTATTCACAGTACATGTAACAATGAGTATATTTATGACGTTGCAATATAGTTTATCATTTAAGCAATCTCCTCAAATCCTTCCTTCAATGCACATGTAGGCCTACAGTGTATTTCTAGTTTGCTCGTTGTGAATGATTTGAAAAGCATTAATTAACAAGACCCCTAAAACTGTCATGTAAAAATGTTTTGTACAAGTTTTTAACAAATCAAAAATGTAATTAGAAAGGTGAGAGTCACTCCTACCTATCTCCATTCAGGTGGTTAATTACATGTGTGTTACCTCACACATTAATCCTATTACCCAGTCACTCCTAATACAACTGACAATGTAAACTATTAACTAAATACACATCCACCATTAAAAAAACGGTCAATTCTAGGGAGATACAACAGAGTATAGAGTTTAGAGGCATTTAGAAGTTGGGATGAACACAACAAAGCAAAACTATTATGGATTACAACAGTGTGACTGTGTAGATCAAAATGCCAAGTGAAAAATTTAATTACCATTAGCTGTCAAAGTGTGCTGTAGTTTCTATTAGGGGAGCCCAAGACTTATTTCACTTGTATGAGGGCATACAAGGCGAATTGGCAAAGGAATTGGCTACTAAACACACCTTCCTGCTGCCCCATAGCCCAGTGAACATTGGGCCACAGGTAGAACCAATTGGTCCATCCGGTCTAAATCAGACTTATGTTTGTTTGCTCGATTCTGATTCCTCTACATACTTAAGATTATTTCACTTATATGGCAATGTGCTAGCCCAATTGTTAAAGGAAATCTTGCAGGATATCACAGGCAACAAACAATGACAAGACAAAACAAACACAAGAGTGACAAGACAATACACAGGCATAACAAACAGATTTGCTTCATATTGCCCCTCGATTCCAGGACCAGGGCAATGGGACACTCCCTCTCAACCACCCTGGAGAGGCTCATGAGGCAGGTCATAGGGACAAACTTACTGTTAGTGTTTTGATACCAAGATAAATACTGTGTTAATTAGTCTAAAGTCTAAGCTGACGAAACTGTCTACTAGCACACCTTTTACAGCATGTGCTTAGAAACTGCAAGTAAAACATTTGCTTATTTACCTGTCACTTAGCAGGTGTATACCCTGATAATCTGAACTGTCACTGTGCTGGTTAATCCTCACTGTGGCTGTCTGTAGAAGCAGTGAAACATGACAGAACTAATGGGGTGCAGATCCAACTCTTCTCTCAGATCAGGTCTACTTAACACTCATTTACATACATACAAAACACAGACAAATACTAGAAAACTACAGTTTACCTGGATATCAAAACCAAATTCACCGTTGAGTTGACATGATCGCCTGTTGACTCATCTGCTTGCGTGCACAATGAACATTTGACTGTCTCAATCGTCCAGGCACCCTCTACATGTACACACAGGTCCACATGCATGTGGTCCTGCTTTCAAATGTTTATACATACAGTTACACCCACAAAGTGCCTTAGAGGGACCAGGCGGCATTTCTGTAGTTCATTGTTATTAAAATATATGTATACAACCAGATATAATTCAAAATAAACTGCCTTGGGTGAATACTGTTGTTATTTGAATAGGTCCATATGTGACTTCATGATGAATATAATATCTTATTCTATATTACCAGATGAAAATTTTATGTACATATTAATTCAATACTTATCAACATAGTGTAAGCCAGAGGGGTGTCTCGGTGTCATTGAGACACCCAAGAAACCATTTGAGACCCCTGTTTCAGCCAAATTTAACATGGGAAAGATAGGGTAACAGTAAAATGAGACACCCTGTTTCTGTAAAAATGGTGATTTGAGACACCCTCTTCTTCATTTCTGGCTAATACTATGCTTATCAATATATATAACAATATATACCAGTAACTTTCAAGATCTTATATGCGCATTACACCTGTTAACAATAGATACTTAAAATATGTTATATATTCATAAACGTTTTAAACTAATTGGATGCAATTTTATAGCCATAAATATCTGCAAAATTAATATTTGTATATAATTGTCCTGTATAAGCTGGCAGTATATGTACATAAACTTAAAGGGCAAGTACATTGTGATAAATGTACTACTAAAATACATATTCACTCCCACAATCTGAACAGTCATATCTAGCAAGTGGTATATAATACAGGTTGGATCAATGTCAGAAAACACCTACATCCAGAATGTAACCAGACCACACCTATATATTGGTCATTGATAAACATTCATTTAACCTGATGTCTTTAACATGCAGTCAGTGCACATTTCTACTCTGTCTCAATATTAAATAATTCAAGTATTATATCACTGTTGTCAGAAAATTAAAATTACACTTGCTGACATATCATACAGCCATATACGCCTGACTTTAGTTAACTTTAAATGTCTCTATCAAGGTTTGTTATGAAGAAAAAATACAAAACCAAAAAAACAGTTACTTATATTGAACAAAACATGGGCAAAACTTTTTTGACAAAACAAAAATAAACCAAATGGGGTGGGGAATATGGTTTGACTGGATAGATGTCTTTTAAAACAGCATTTGAGGGGTTTTAAAGGGCCTAGCATTCTACTGGAGTCTGGAGGAAAAAAATGTGAATGTTTCCAATAAAATATGCCCCAGAAACTCCACTTAATTGAGTGAGTTAACACACCTGCAATTAACCACCTGAATGGAGAGAGGTAGGAGTGACTCTCACCTTTCTAATTACATTTTTTACAGCTTGTACAGAACATTTTTGCATTACAGTTTTGGGCGCCTTAACTGGAGTTTCAACAAGTTGGCAAATACAGATTATAATATGCATTCAATGGGATTCCCACTGAAAAGTTTCATATAATACAGGAATATGGATAGTTATTAAAAACGATAATATAGAAGCTAAATATGCATTATTTAGTAGTGACTTTTCTTTACAATATACAACCTTTATGCTTCGAATAACAACCAAAAGGCCACCGAAAGAAAAGTCTAATTTAAACTTGAAAATTCCTAGCATTTGAAGAATTTGAGGTTTGTTAATAAGCACCATGACAGTACGATTATTTTCTATAAAATAAGAAGCAAACAGAAGACGGCGATGCACATTTTAATTGCAATTTTTCACGAAGAATACATCATAATTTACAGACTTTAATAACACAGCATGGGGTGAATAGCTGGAGAATTAGCCTCTATTGTTAAATGACTGCATGGATGAGTACATTTCTAAACGATAACAGCTTTAGTTTGCTCCTCCAGACCTCTAACAAATGAAGAGTTGTGTTATAACAGAGTCACTGAACGGTGTCACGTCACACATCAACGAGGAATGTGTCTGTTTTTATTAATTGAAGCTGTAAATTAAGTTGTATTACCAGCAAATTAAGTTTTTTAAAGTTAAGTGGCAAGAATTTAAGACTAAGACAGAAATGAATGCACATTTTGTTTTTGTTATAACTGGAGATAAAGATGAATTTGGAAACTCTTTGGATTGTTAGTTTGATCAAGGTTTAATTAAGGTCGTATACTCGTATTCTCACTTATATATGATAACAGATTGTCCATTTCACACAGTTTCTTGCTTAAATTAGGTAGAAATCCAAGAGGAAAGTTCATAAATACCACCCCGGTTATTGCTTGTTTGTTTGATTTAGGTTAAATGTTGTACTCAAGGGGATTTCACTGATATGATGACAGATTATCCACTCCACACAGTAGAAAACCGACAGGAAATATTGTAAAAATCACCCCTGCAATGACCGGAGCCACTACGTCTGACTCGCTCATATACCTGAAGGTCAACAGGCGGACTCAATCCCATGAATGGTACATTGAAGCAGGATTAGGAAGCGCACAGTCACGGGCACCACTGTTATTGCAGGAGCCACATTAATCAACCTTGATCATAAACAAGTACCCAATGGTTGACAGACTTAAATCCTTGGGTCCATGACATTTTGAAATCACAAAACTAAAACAGATTAACAATCAACCAAAGCACTGTAGTTATGTATCAGCGGAAATGTGCCAAAATATCTAAACAGCCATAACAGGTTCTGTTTGAGTAAAATTGTCATTTTCAGCACTGTTAATTTGAGTTTGTTTGATTGGTGTTTAATGTCGTACTCAAGGCTATTTCACTTATATGACGATGGACACAAATACAGAATATCACAAACAAATCTGCTTCCCGTTACCCATTAGCTCTGCGAACACCAGGGCAACAGAAAGCAACCTCTTTTCTCGCCTCTTACGATCGACCCACCGGCTCTCTCAAGGGGCTAAGGGGCAACATAAAAACTACCCGCACTTTTCTTGCTTTTGTCCTTCTTATCAGTTGTTTCGCATGAGATTTCCTTCTCACATCAGGCTGACACGGCACCATGTGAATGCAGTAATCTTAAGTATGGCGATAAACACCAAGCAAACACACGCATAAATAAAACATTTTGTTACACCCTTTAAAACAAATTCATCAAAATTAATAACAGTGTGTAGTGAAGCCATTTTTCTAATAGATGTTATCCAATATATCAAATTCCACTTCAAACTGGGACGATAAAAGATCTAGGATATCAATCTAATGATAAGAATAACAATTCAAAACGTGGCAAGCATAGTTATGTATGTCAGTGTCATTCTGGTATTCCAGATGAACAAATCCTTTCACAATATAAGAACAGTACAGAGCGTTCAGTGACATGCTTATATCGTTGCTATATAATGCTTTAAGCATGTCCAGCAATCTGTAATAAAAGCAGGATTCAGCAGGCCGAAACCTTCCCATTCCAATACGATTTGTTTTCTGATTTTGTTCAAAACAGTAAACCAAGAAGAATGACAGTGTGTAATATCCGAAGTCTATTAACTAGAAGTATATAACTGCCAAATAGTAATGTCCACGGCATTGTAGACCAGCAAATAACGGTGACGTCACATTTCAGACATGTGTCTTTACTTGTGAGGAACTCTGGGTAATTTCGTCTTTTTTTTTGCGTTTGAACAACTGGCTTAATCTATTTTTCAATTTAATTTCCGTTTATAGTCTATTTAACAGGTACATATTGTACAAGGTAAATGCGTTTCATTTAGTTAGAGATATTATCATCGAGTAATGCCAGAAGTTTCCCATAATGCATCACTTTTAAATTGCGTTCAGATGAATTTTCCTGTGTGCTACGTCACCAATGCTGGTTATCTTATCTATATGGTAGTTGCATACTTATAGTTAATAGAATTCTGGTAGTATATAATGTTCGCTCTGCGACAAGTTCAAGCTAGGTGCAATATTGAAATCCTCACCAAAGCCCTTGTAAATACGTGGGAGCATAATGTTTAGCGGACATTTTGCTATTGGTGTTGACGGGGAAAAAAGGCTACCAGTAAATACGTGGGAGCATAACGTTTAGCGGACATTTTGCTATTGGTGTTAATGGGGAAAAAGGCTACCAGTCGAATGCATAGATCATATATACATGTACAAGAATAGAAAAAGGAATTTATTCTCTTCTGAACTGGCATTGGTTGAAAGTTAAGGCACCTTATTAATGTTTTGTTTTTGACAGAATGCCTACATGCTGTGAGATGTAGCACATTCTATCTGGCTAATTCCTTTGTGTTTATAGGCCTAAGATTTTATCGGATTATTAATGGATACCATGGACACACTTAGCAAACTCCTACTTTCATTCCTGTATATTAATAATCAGATTATTTTTAATGCCGGCGATAACGGCGGATACATTTCTGACACGGTTACGATAGGCGGTAGGTTGGGTTAGACAAAAGAATTAGACGTATACATTGCGCTAGTTTGGATAGACTAAGCTCTGGCTGATTATTCCTACCACGTGATTTGTTTGTTTGTTTGGTCGGGGGTTAACGTCGTACGCAAGGGTATTTTCCTTATATGACAACGGATTGTCAATTTCACACTGTTCCTCGCCTAATAACGTTGGAAAATCTGGCGGGAACCTCGTCAAAACCACCATTGCCAATGATAGAAGAGCCACGTCCTCTGACTCACTCATATACCTGAGGATCGACAGACGGACTCGATCTCGTGAACGGTACATCAACGTATAATTAGTAATCGCACAGGATCACCACTAAGCCATAACGGGGGGATTACTTTCACATTAATAAGGTCGAGAAATGTTTGAGATGCCGGCGTTTTAACTCCAATAGTTCACTGTTGATGCAAAACGATCATACCGTTAATTTACTGCAACGGAACTAATTTTTATTTCTGGTATTTGTGAACAGTTTAATTTTAAGTTGCAAATCAAAACATCTAAAACGTTAGTCAATTTTTCGAACGTGCTACCTATTTTTTTTATCCAATTCCTACATGCTTAACTGGCTAAAGTGTTAACACAGTACTATAATAGTTACTTCCCTTCGTAAACCTCTCTTGTAGCCACAGTTTGAAGTCTAACATTTAATTATTTCTTTCCTGTTCCAGTTATAGGTTATAGGCAATACCTGAATTGTCCAGTGTCAGCCAAAATCCCCCTCCATCTGCATTGCACATGACTTTTAACACTCTTATTAACCCACAGCTGTCTATTTTGCTTCCCCTGGAGAGGACACCGTGTCCACGTAGCCAGCGGGGCTTACTTTTCTGGAAATCACTCGAGGGTGACCACTGCCGCTCATTTGTGTATATATAATCGCATTGAACAAGAGAGAAGAATTGCTGCAGTTACATGTAAATACATCGCTTGCATGCATTTTATATTCTATACTGTTCCAATTAGTTCGTAGCTTATATTTCTAGACACAAAAAACGCCATGCCATTGCCACATATGTTTTATTTATCTGGCTTCCGGTTGCCCTGGTGCTCTCAGGGTCAAAGGGCAACATGAAGCCGATATGTGTGCGATGTTTTGTATTATGTACTGTCTTGTCTTTGTTTGTTGCCATTGGGGTCGAGGGGGATTTCTTCATCCATTAGTCTGGCAATTGAACTAACATGAATACGATTGAACCCAACCAACCAATTAATGCAAACACAATGTGTACACAGACGGAAATATAAAGGGTGCGAATCTCACGGTTTGAGGGATTATAAACAGCCTTTACAGATAATGGCAGCTCCGAAGCTAAGTTATCACTTATTCTTTTTTTTTTTTTTTTTTTTTTTTTTTGCTGCCTTTTATATTTTACAAAATAGAACCTCCCTCTAATAAGATAGTGTAATCCCGATGTCATTTTTAACACACCTCGGGTATAGGCTGCTTTCGGGGTTATAGGCGAAAGTGCCTTTATTGCAACATGATAACTAAATAAAGAAACTGCTTAAATTTTGCCTTTAAAGCTTTCTAAAGCCATGCTTTCGCAATAATAACATAGTCTGTGTGAATTCTGCTGCATAAGGTTTTCCTCAGGGTTAAATTCTACGTTAATGTTGTTAGAAATGCGTCCTACTGTCTATGCGTCCATTGTTGACTGCTTTGTAAAATTCTAACTTTCATTATGTATAAATATTATTACCTATGCACATTCATCTTAAACTAGTGAAAGAAAATATGAAAACGTACCTGTT
Source organism: Mopalia muscosa (assembly GCA_031763545.1). Lineage (NCBI taxonomy): Eukaryota > Metazoa > Mollusca > Polyplacophora > Chitonida > Mopaliidae > Mopalia > Mopalia muscosa. Next base: position 5,095 of record JARFOD010094124.1, on the reverse strand, counting down.
GAATTAAGAAATCCAGGAAATTTAGTTAATCAAAATCAAATGGTTGACCTCACGTACAGGTTAGGACTCCGTTTATGGACCGTCTTCCCCCAATGAACAAGGCAGACTCTTCCTTCGTTGAATGGTCTCCTAGTCCGATGGCCTCCACCACAGGGATCTTTTGTCGTCAGCGCACCGTGAACCTATAAAGTAAAAGCATGCTCGTTATTGTCAATAAGAGAAGCTGGGCATCCTTGCGTGAAATGTGTCAAACTCTCCAAGACCTATCATAGAGTTGTCCAGTTGTGCCCGCTAGAGGGCGCATGCGTATAGATTATGATAGTCTCCAGGCGCCGAATATAAGTACTAAGCCAATCGATACTCGATGGACAAACTTTTGAGGAACTTAATTAGACCAGTGGGGAGCCGATAAAATGTCCATGAACTTGCATTCAATCAATGAATTGGGATAAGTATAGAGTTGTATGCTGCTCTGTGTGTTTCTAAATCTAGGTACACTTTATGATATTAGTTGAAATGGTAAAATATGGGCTGTCATCAGGAATGGTTCTATACTTGTTCTTTTATCACTCGCATTAAACCAATGAATATTCAACAAGTCAAATTTGCGTTGCCTCAAAATATAAATTCATATGTTAAGGTGGAGCGTAAATAAAGCTGAGCAATAAAGTTTCCCAGAAAACTCACGACCTTCCGTTGGTTGCTGTAACGGTCGGCGGAATTGAACCCGCGACCCAACACATTTGGGCCAGCTGCATTCGCTCTTAGACCACTCCGCCACGAAGGCCCATTTGACCCTAAAGCCCAATACATCAGATGTTACTTCAAATCATGTGAAACGTTTGAGAATGCTTTATGAGATACAGGAACAAAAATCTTCTAGAATTATTTGGGTCCTTGCAGAATAAACTTATTTCTTGGTGTTGAATTTCTTGAGTGGGATGTTTGATGAAGGTTAACAGTATTTTCGTTAGTTTGGGCTTACACTTTCTTAGTTTGAACAGATTCTAGTTCAGAAAATTTGAGTGCCTATCTCTGAGGGTCGTTGGTTCGATTCCCGGTCCGGTTTCAACCTGTAAATTTTCTGAACTAGAATCTGTTCACACTAAGAAAGTGTTATCCCAAAATAACGAAACTACTGGATGTACTTCTATTTAAAAACCACTGGAGCATCCCAAGAATGATCTAGATAAACTCGCGTAAACAGGTTTTCAATGTATCTTTCTCTCACGTCAATAATACAAATGCATATATATGCGATATCAGTTACATTTTATTTTACAGAACGTGTGTCACACACTTAACACTGAAAACTTAATTGTTGTTTCTATTTGAATTTCATCAGTTCAGTCAAACGTAAAATATTAATCAAATCACCGAATCTTGACAATTTGTTTCGTGATTCTACAATATCTGCTAAAACACTCAAATGGCTGTAACAATTAGTTTCGAAATTTTTCAACTAAAATAACTAATGGCTGTAAATACAAGATATCAAAATAAGTAGACCCAACTTGTTTCAAATTTGATTGAATGACAGCTTCATTTCTTCTTCTTTATATCTTGTAAATTCACTGATATGTAAAAGAAATATTCTAACGGATATTAGATGATAATTAAATAAATAGGAGTTTTAATTATGTTACATTACTTTTCTATCGCATTATTGAGCAAAACAGCCTTAGGCGTACGCTCTATCAATCACCGTCCACAAACACATAGTGTGGGGAGATTTCCAACTAACTTACTTTTCCTAATTGAAATATGTCCTTAATTAAGTCACTTATAAACAGATCTACTGAATAAAGACACAATCCATGTTACTATTATTTCTGCTTGTATGATTTGTATTGATTGAGAGAGACTATACAAGATGGGTTTCTTCATCGAAGGTTGTTTGTTGATGTATTTTTGCGTTCTGTCGCTCGCTTGTCCTATCGTCACAATAGCAGCCCAACCAGCGACCCATCCGTCCGTCCGTCGGTCCGTCGGTCCGTCCGTCCGTTCGTCCGTCCGTCCGTCCGTCCGTCCATCCAAGGCAATCATCTCACCAATAGATCTATTCATTCATTCATTCATTCATTCATTCATTCATTCATTCACTGATTTATTCATCATTCATAAATTCATTCATTCATTCATTCATTCATTCATTCATTCATTAATTCATTCATCCACTAATTCATTCATTCATTCATCCATTCATTCATTCATTCATTCATTTATTCGTTCATTCATTCGTTCATTCATTCATTCATTAAACTTATTAAGGCCTTACACTAGATATGTACGATAACTATTACAATTCCATAGCCAGGCTTTTATTAATAGTCAATTTACATACTATTAATGTAGTTAACACAATATTTTTTTTTTTATTATTCTTATAGGTAATTTATAGTTAGTAGCTAACGGTGAACGTCAGAGGGGAGCTTTGCAAATAATTTAATCGTGGATATAAAGTTTCTACAGTTGATTGCTTAATTAGGGTTGCTATGACAACGCTGACGAAAAAATGATTCTAGGAGTAGCTTGCTTATTAAGCTCATTGTTATTGTACTAGAAGAACCACTTTTGTCAATGAGAGAACTCGCTTCACAAATAGCTCTCCACATTAAAACAGACAGTTTGACATGTTTAGAATAAAAATGAAAAATAAAATGTAATGTTACTGAACATATATTTATGCTTTACAAACAAACCTGTTTCTACAGTTGACATGCCAATTTAAACATGCATAAAAGGCAAACAAAAAATGTTAAATATATCTGTCAACATTGTCTCAAGACAACAGGTTAATGCGTTGAAATAAGCCTAAAATAGGTCACACGTGTACCGCATGCAGCATTGAGGCACATTACCTGATGAACACTATTTGCTAAGAGACCATGTTGAATTCATTTGATCGATAGATTTGATTATCAGGTGTTTTTCGCCGTGCTCAGGGCTGCATCAACCAGAAAGCAAAAAAAAAAACAAAAAACAAAAATCAAAACAAAAGCAAAAAAAAAAAACCACGTTCTTAGCGCAACCAGGCGAAGGGGTTCTACAAAGAAAAAATTCCATTATTTTACGTTTTTCTATATGTTTTGTTTCATTTTGTAAATAAAATATGATTTTCTGTTTTACTATTGCTTATATTTAGAATAACATATATACGAGGGCACCAACATAATTTAAATGCTTTAGCCGATCTCTTTTATCAAGCCATTGCATACTTTTGTGTAAATATTCAGGCGATTTGTATTAGGCATTGTTGTATAATATCACTACGCCCATTGACCATTAGGGCACGTGGAAGAGACACGGAAAGAGCCGAACCTGTCCCCCAAAATGGTATGTTTTATCATGTATGTATTGTCAGAAAGAAAGTTGTTACCAAAGGCGTCGTTAGGTTACCTTTAAGGAATATATATAAAATACCCCCAAAAAAGTTTTTAAATATGTTCGTGGAAGTACTTTGCCACAAAAGCACGCCCCCAAACATACCGACCACTGTGGTGCACAAGTCCTTACCCTTGGTCGTTCCTGTGTACATATTAAGCGTTATGATGTCTATATTCACCAAAGCACGCGCATTAAATAAGGGTACACAAAAAAGTCTCAGTATTTGTTTTCTAATATTTGACTTTGCGTATAAATGGGACATATTTGACTTCACATATAAATCGGAGACAAAGTGCGTTTCATAAAGGGCAAAAGACTGTCCGGGGTACCGAATTCCAGCTCCCACAGCCTTTGGACCTTCCTCTTGCATTGATAGAAGTCCTGCAAATAGCTACTGTTTTAAAAACAGTTTAGGTTATCGGTGGATAGCATTCGTGATTGCTTAGTGGCTTGACTGGCTAATTGGTTGATTGAATGTTGGTTTGGTTGGTGAATTGAGTGATTGGTTGATTAATTGGTTGTTTAATTGATTGATTCACTGGTTGATTGGTTTATCGATTGACTGTGCAATTACTTGATTGATTGATTGGTTGATTAACTGACTGACTGTCTGTCTGTCTATCTGACTGACTCACTGACTGACTGACTGACTGACTGACTGATTGATTGATTGATTGATTGATGGATTGATTGATTGATTGATTGATCGCTGCATGACGACGGTGTACTCCAACGACAAATAGTCTCATTAACAGGACCATGAATAAATTGATCCCGGTCCTGATGTACAATAAATCTGTCTACACTTCCGGGTGGAAAAATATTTAGTTTTGTCCAGAAGCATACTGAAATTGTCCTCATTACGAAAATCCATTCTCTAATTACTTTTACAATGGACTATAAGAAAATAATAAAGGTTTGTTAGGGAAGAGGATTGTTCTATATGAAACCATTACGACAAAAACAGTTCTTTGAGATAAGAACAAACGGAGAAATATTTGGAACAAGTGTTGTTTGAGCTCAATACAGAAATCATAAAGGGTTCCACCAGAGCCATGACTGAAAGAACTCAAAGGGTTCTTTTAGAGACGTATTTTTCTATGATTGAAGCTGAAATATAGGTCTTTCCTGAATACATGCCCGTCAGCGACCAAACACGGATGAGAAACGGTTAAGGTTCGGATTTTCCGAAAATAAACGTAAGTGTTTGGTCGTACTTAAGTGTATATCGATTAAATGGTGAAGTTACGAAAAGTGAGATACCCCTAATTAAAACACAAATCTAGGAATGGTCGTACATCCCAAATGGTTCAACAGTTCAACAAATCATAGAATAATCAGATATATGTTTTGAGAAGCCGGCGAAGCGGCGGATACTTGTATTATACAGTCAATATGCAAGCCTAGTCGCACAAGCTTGGCATAGCCTGACATGTCAGATGGAATGACCTGAAAACGTAAAAATCAACACAAAAATGCTCTCAAATTGGAATTGGATCTTTAATTTAACAAGTGTTACCATGAATGGAGAACTAAAATTTCCAATATCAGTACTCAATTTATAGGCTTTTTTTCTGTGCTACCTTTACTGATACTGGACTGGGGATCAGTGAACAGCTCAGCGTCTTTCTCTCCTTGTTGACTAACTACATTCTTTCTGCCGGGCGGGGACAGTCCTCGCTTTCTGCCGGCGTGGACAGTCCTCGCT
>JARFOD010094113.1:0-17385 GCA_031763545.1 Mopalia muscosa | reverse complement strand
AGACCCTCGTTACTTGGGCGAGCGTTGGGTAGACCATTTAGATTTGTTAAGTATAGCTCTAGAGAACGTTTTACAATTAGCGACAGGACATTTACACGACGATGACTTGATACGGGTCTACATTAACCAGACAGGACTAGATACTCCCATACGAATACCCCTAAGACCTAAATCCGTGACGGTAATAACCGTCTTAGAGGCCATAGAAAAAACTCTGCAAAGTCATCAGTTTTTAAAATTCACGACTTCTTTCGAACTCCACATCGCTACGATTATCCTCCCTAGAGGCGGCACGCGTACGCGAGTAGTTAATATAGCGAGAGACTTGGCCGCGAAAACTAGCGTGGTGCTGATTTATAATTCGGACGGTACTTGCCTCGCGAGAGCGATAGCCGTATGCTACGCTAAACTCATACAAGATGCCGATTACGACAAGATAAGGAGACGCGGACACGCGTTGCAGAGACAAAAAGCCGAGGAATTGTGCGCGTTAGCCGGGGTCCCTACGAATACAGCCTTATCGATTCTGGACATACCTAAATTTGAACGCTGTTTACAAGTACAAATAAGAGTCGTAAGTCCGACAGCGTTAAACAAATTAATTTATACAGGTGATAAAAATATAAATACAAACAAATTTATTTATCTCTACCACAACGAGGAACATTTTGACGCAATTACGAACATAGGTGCTTTTTATGCAATGCCCTATTACTGTCACGGTTGCATGGTGCCTTTCACAAACTTACAAAGGCACAAATGCCCCGGTAAATGCGACTCCTGTTGGAGATTTACGTGCGTGCAAGGGGTCCCCATTCGTTGCACGAGATGTAACAGGCGGTGTCGCAATAAGGATTGCTTTACCCTGCACCGGAACGCGAGAAAGAATGCGGTGACGGGAAAAGCTTTGCCATCAATATGTAACACGCACTGGCTATGTAAAAAGTGCGATGTTTTGTTGCCCATAAGTAGATCTAAGTCTAAGCATCAATGCGGCGAGAAACTATGTCGACAGTGTCAGGTGTATTTTCTCGACGACGACCACCTCTGTTACATATCCCCGTTACCAGCTCAAATACCGGGTACCCGATACATATATTTTGACGTAGAAACGGACCAGTCCTCGGGTACCCACATCCCTAACTTTATCGCTGCCCATAAAACGTGCGAAGATTGTATGGATATAGAAGATATTAACATCCCTTGCGCTGCCTGTCCTCAACGCAAATTCATTTTCAGCGGTAAAAATTGCGTGAATGACTTTTGCGTTTGGCTTTTCAGTGGCGCCAACAAGAGTCATAGCGTAATGGCACACAATCTTAAAAATTTTGATGGGCATTTCATTTTAAAATATCTAGTAGATAACGGCGTAAAGCCGTCTGTAATTTTGAACGGCAACAAAATAATGTATTTACAAGTGGCGGGGTACGCCGTGAAAATGATAGACACGTTGAACCATATGCCTATAGCCTTGTCCAAATTGCCGAAAGCCTTCGGTATCGAAGGCGCTGCTAAGGGATATTTTCCTTATTTGTTTAACACCGAAGCTAATGCAGCATACGTAGGGTGTATACCGGATCCCTATTACTACGGACCGGATCAAATGCACGAATCCGATAGGGAAGTTTTTTTAAAGTGGCACGCAGCGCAAAAGGCTAACAATGTTGTATTCGATATGCAATACGAGTTGGCCTATTACTGCGAAAACGATGTGGACGTGTTACGTAAGGCTTCTTTAAGATATAGAAAATTGATGTTAGAGTGTACTGTACACCCCGTCGAAGGGAGAGAGCCTCACGGCGTGGACCCCCTCTGTTATGTCACGGGTGCTAGCGCGGCATTCGCCGTACAGAGACACGCGTTCATCAAACCAGAGACTATTGCAAGGGTCCCCGCCGAGGGCATTACGTCGGGTCAGTACTCTAAAATTTCGATCGCGTGGCTCGAATGGTTAATGTACCAAGCATCTCGCGAAGGTCGAACTTTACGTTTACAACACGGCGTTAATTCCCGCGAGAAAATGTGTGGTAAATATCGCCTAGACGGTTTCGACCCTGACACCAACACTGCGTACGAGTTTCTAGGGTGCAAAATCCATGGGCATCGCGAATGTACCGCCCCAAGTACGCCGCACCCCTATGATAAAACCAAAACGATGTCGGATCTACACGAGGCATACATTAATCGCCTAAACGCCCTCGAGAGAAAGGGGTTAACCGTAGTGTCGATATACGAATGCCATTTTAAAAAACAAATGGCTCTAAACGCAGAGCTACGAGAGTTTGTTTCCCGAGTAGAGATCCCGGAACGTTTAGATCCGAGAGACGCTTTTTTCGGAGGTAGGACTAACGCGTTTAAACTTTACCACGAGGTTAGTGTAGGGGAGGAAATTAAGTATTTGGACTTTAATAGCCTCTATCCGAGTGTCCTAAAGTCGGAAATTTTTCCTATAGGGTACCCGGACGTTATAACTAGAGATTTCTCGCCTCTAGAAAAATATTTAGGTTTTGCCAAAGTTACAGTGCTACCCCCCAGAAAACTTCTCCTACCTTTATTACCCGTTAGGGTTAACGGGAGACTTATGTTCCCTCTTTGCATGGCTTGCTGTTTGAACGAGCAGGCTTCGTGCGATCACTCGGACCAGGAGAGGGCGATTACGGGGACTTGGGTTACTTTGGAACTGAACAAAGCTATTGAACTGGGCTACGAGGTACAACGCATTTACGAAGTGTATCATTTCCCACGAACTGTACAAAGGGACACGGTAAACGACGTACCCGGACTACTTTCGGGTTTTATAGACACATTCCTGAAGATAAAACAAGAGTCTTCAGGGTGGCCTGCCTGGGTATTGACCGACTCGGATAAACAAAACTATTTACGAGAGTACTTTTTACACGAAGGTATCCATCTGGACCCCGACAAAATATGCGTAAACCCGGGTTTGCGCTACATCGCGAAAAATTTACTAAATTCAAGCTGGGGAAAATTTGCGCAACGCAACAACCTTAAGCGTAGTACATTCGCGGTGGAACCGGGGCAGTTTTACGAGATCGTATGCGACGAAACGAAATTGGTTTTGGACGTACACGTCCTAAACGAGAACGTGGTGCTCCTCGAATGGGAAGACCGTACACATTTTCAGAAAACCTCCCAGTCGAGCAATATTTTCCTGGCCGGTTTTACCACCGCACACGGGCGACTTAAACTATATTCAGTCATGGAAACTTTGCAGGAAAACCTGCTGTACGTAGACACCGACAGTTGCATACTAGTGTCCAGACCAGGCTCCGAGGAACCTCCTACCGGTGATTATTTAGGAGATTTAGTGTCGGAGTTTCCTCAGGGTAATTACGCCACAATTTTTGGGGCTGGTGGAGCAAAAAATTATTTCATGATATTGAACAACGGGGAACAAATTATGAAAATTAGGGGATTTTCACTGACATACCAGACTAAGTTAACCTTAAACGTGGAAAGCGTTATGGAAATGGTTAAAAACATACACTCGGTGTTGTGTACGTGTGTACCGACTAAAACCGTCTGTGGGAAATGCTCCCCTTACATTACTGTAACCAACGACAGGAAAATCTGTCGTGCCCTACGCCCTATGAGGGTATACAACAGGGTGGAGCGTAAAGACTACAGAGTAGTGTACTCTAAACGTGTTCTAAGGGACGACTTTACAACTCTACCATACGGATATTGACTTATTTAAGACTGGGGCCTGTGAGTTTAAGGGTGGCAGTTTAATTTTAGGTAACTCGGTTTTGACGGTTCCAACGCTCGTTTAACGCTGGGTAATATTTGGTAGTATAATTCGAGTAAAACTGTTGAAAAATGTACGTATAATTGGCCTTTTGATTTGCTTTTTTTTTTTTGTACGATTTTGTATATATTTATCATTTCATACTGTAGCTAATAACGTTGTATATATGTATTCTGATTTTACATCTAATAAAAAGAACTAAGTATGTTAATACTTATATTTGCACGGATTTTGCACGTTCTCGATTGTAGACGTGTTCGTGTTAAGCTTAACCCCACGGCTGATAGGTTATTGCATACTATCACGGTACGGGTTGCACGCTTATGTATCCAACAATTTTAAGCTATATATACTCTGTTACAGGCGTCGTTTACTATTATATTAAGCGTTTGATTTAGGCCAACATTGGTACTGTTAATGTAACACTGGTATTAATGTTTGAAAAAATGTACATTTTAATGAATAAGTTTATGACGTAGTTGTTAACCCGTTAGGTTGCTAGGCTTGTACGTATTTTATTTTAGTACACCACGCGTGTTTACGATATATGTATTATTACGTGATGTTGGAATCTCCCTATAGATAATGGCTTTATGTTTGTATCCTACATTTTACATGTAATAAAATTGCTATCTTTGTTAATACATATATTTGAACTCAACTCTTCAGTGTTTGTGACTTTTTGATGCAATAAAACATAATACACGTAACCCGCCCCGCCGGTAGTTTTATATAACCTATCACGGTTAAGGTTACAGTCATATGTTTATATTTGCTAGCTACACGCATGGAAAAACACGGACGCCGAACATTTATTATTTACATTTTTTTATTTTTTTTTAAACTCGTCCGGTATCAACCGAAGAGGGAACATTTAGTCTTACAACATGAATTCTACATCTAGAAAAGGTATATCGTGCAAACCGAATCTGCTCGAAACAAACTCGTATACGCGTAAGTCATTGTCTTTCAGGTTAGAAGTAAACCGGTGCGCTATGGTGTCTGGCGCTGTGCCCCTACATCGTAGTATTAAATAAAAAATACAGTATTGCCCGCACACGCTGGAAAGAAGGCTCTGCAGTCTTTTCCCGTTAAACGTCCAGGTTTTGGAATGCCTATTTAAAAATCTTTCGAACTCTCTATGCATAGGGGGGAGACCGTAGCTATCGAAATAATCGGCACAACCCTCTTCGTCTATACATATCGCCAACCAGTGTTGTCCCGCTTTATGGCTCAAATCGGTATTGCAGACGAGTAAGTTTTTTTCTCCTCTAATAATTTCACAGGATGATAATTCGTCCCTAGAAAATACACCTCGAAACCAATGTTTAGTACAAGGGTCTTTAGCCAAAACTTTATTAATCTGTTGAGTGTTCATTTAGGCTGCGTAATCAAAAAGTACGTTTCGGTATTTGTCCACAGTAATATAGTTATCGAATTCCGCGTAACAAATCACATTGACCGTTTGTTCCAAAGCTTTGGCGAAACGGAGCTCTAGTCTTAGACTCCCGGCGTCACCTACGTTGAGATGATCCCCGTCGCATAAATCAGGCGTTAAATCAAAACCGAATAGGGTATAACCCTTCCCGTAGTCCTCTCTAGAAATCCCGCTGCCTTCGTCCTTATGAAATTGTCCCGTAGAAGTGAATAGACCCAGATAGGATCTAATGTAATTATTTTTCGAGAAATCCGGTTGTAGAGGCTTCGCGGGGAGTTGTCGACCGTTCACATTGATCGAAACGCCGTTTATGTCTAGATGTTTAAACTCGAACGGATTTTTATGATAAACTCCGTTGAACGCGTCCGTATCTACGCATCCGAAAACCAGCCGTTTGGGTAATTGACCTAGAAATAAATTCTCGTGTTGCGAATTCAGGTTCCCCGCCGGAATGCTAAACACTTTCATCGCCACTCGTCTGACGGGGTATTTACACGGCCCCTTTTGAAGCGCGGCGGCGTGGCCCAGGGATACACCGGGATTTACCGTAATTTTTCTCACGAATAAACTGACGTGGTTTAAACTGACCCTGTACTTGGCGTTAGGGTAGGCTGCGAGAATCGCGAACGAGTCACGACTCCTAAATAGCTTTAACTTCATATCGACCCCGTTAATCATATATTTTGATTGGAATGCAACATCTATATGAACTTTCCCGATTATATCGATGAGATTGCTTCCAGAAGCGAAATACCTCCTTTTCTGGTAACCTGCATTACCGTCCACGGCTCCCATCTTTCCGGGCGTATCCTTATACCATAGGGCACTCGTCAGATGGGAACGTTTAGCGTCACTCCCGAAGCTAAGAAGGGTTTCCATATAAGCCCTGTATTGGTAGGTGTTGGTACTCGTGGAGACTACCGTGTCGTTCATTGTAAGATCGATTTGTTGGAACAGCGAGTGGAGAAATAAATTAACGGGGCCCACGTCGGACCCGTCGTCCAGGTCGGATCCGTCGCTCTTGGTGATCTTTGCAGTTACATAAATATAACTATTGAGGAGGTCTGTATAGTCAGCCCCGCTTCCCGAAATATTAAATTCTATCGGATTGTATCCCGAGATAGAGGAAACTGGTAATACCTGCACCCATTTCCCTTCTTCTACCCTCGTTAGAGTAGGCTTAGTAACGAATAAATCGAGTTCAGAGTTCGTACATTCGTATGCATTATCGTGAATCATGGTTGAAAGATATCTCGCGTGGCCTGTCGTCTTCTCCCGGCTATAGCACGACTGACGGTGCGTCTCCTGACGGGGCGTTTTATAGGTACAGAGGGAGGCACACCGAATACGCTGTTGTTTACATTACGTATTATTTTAGCACCGGCCTGCTTAGTTCTTTTAACGGCTGAATCTTTTACATTCCGCCCCGATAAAACGTCACCCGTAATCTCTAATCCCGTTCGAAGGGCCTGTTTCCCCAGAGATTTAAGACCACTCGTCAACAACGGTGTCACCGACTTTAACAGACCGCCTAAGATATTACCGAGACCGTGTCCTCTCTGTAATCGCCCCCCGACAAAAACGGGCAAGCCGTGCCCCACCTGTCGCGTGTAGTAGTCTATGTAAGCCCCGTCGTTTCTCTTATTGTGGGTCGATCTCATTATAAAGTGAAATATTCCGAACGTCGCTTGCGAAAATGTAACGTTACCGAAACGCGTCCCTGTTCGAATGGCACAGGCTCGCCCGTATCGTCCCTTATAAGTATTTCAAGGCTTGAAAAATTTTGCCTGGCTAAAGGTATATATTTCAGGTGGGCGTACGTCCTTGTAATATTTTCCCCGAACTTCCCTTCTATAGGGATGACGCGAAGCAGCGGGGCCATAGTATCCCCCACAACCTGGGGCTCTACGATATCGGTATAAATATATAAGGAATGAAACCCATTCCTTATATCGGACGATCCCTCGGTGAACCATAAACCGGGAAAATACTCGTCCCCCACGAATCCTACGACGTTCTTGAAATCCGGACTAAGAGTCACTTTTGACACCGCTTTGTCGATGTACATTCGCGTCTTTTGGGAATATTTGTTAAAGAGCAACTGTACTTTGCGTTTCACGTGTCGCTGCTCGTTTAATAATTCCATCATTGCCAGTATAAGTTCCTCCCCGGTGGAATAATGCCCCGGCTGAACGTAAAACATCGTGGGGTCATCTCTATCCTTCAGTTCGACGATGATGTACGTTTTATAAGGCTGTACGTTGAACCACGAGTAGGGGAAATGTATATCCGAAAGCGCTACCTCCCACGAACCGTCAAACTCCATATTTTTGGGTAAATGAGTGGTATAATTAGTCAAAGTATTTTTAGGGTAATAGTCCATGGACGAATTTGAAGGTAATGTGACGTAAAACATGCTTAGTCCTTTCTCACGCTCCGCTGTTACGGGTCTAATAGTCGTTTGCTAATGGTGTCCAGTTTTTATACGTTCGTCTCGACGGGAGTTAGTACGGACTCCACTTTAATTTTTTCACGGATTTCCTTTTAGGGGACTTACGCTGTTTCCCTTCAACCGGGTCTAGGGAAGGGCGGGTCGACTGCATGTAATTCCATCTCTCGGTATTTCCCACGACTTCGTTCGGTACGTTCATTTCTTTTAGCGCATCGGCGAAAGTGCGCCAGCCTATAGGGTTAAAATTTTGTCTTCGCCTTAAAGTATCGTTCACTAAATCGGCTAGATTTGAATCCGGTACTACGGCCCCCCTGTACATCAGTTCGCCTTTACCGGTCCACGAGGTATCGGGATTCGATTTCAATTTATTTAATAACAATTCGGCTTTATTTCGCATGGACTTGGGTACGCTTTGTAGCACCTCGGAAGTAACGTTATCCGATTCGGTAGGAGAGGTATTGTTCACGACTTTAACCTTTACCGGTGGCAGATCGTTGAAATACTTAGTCTTAAACGTTAAATACCGCTGGAGCGTTTGGTTGTATAACTGTATTTTATCCGTTTCGGACAAATCGTTTCTCTGTAAAATGTCGCGCATTTCGCCGTCTAAAGAGCTCAAGGATGCCGTTACAGGATTAACGGGGTGTGTCCGGGTAGCCTGAATATCCCTTAACATTTTTTCATCTATCAACGCCATTTTCTTAAAGGTCTCGCTCATTGTCCGAATATTTTAGACACTAACGGGCCTAGGAAAGTGGCCGCTATCGGTAATAAAGCACCGAGGAAACCACCTTTTTGGTTAATTATCGTTTTACGGGTTTTCAACGTAGATTTCTTGCTCAGCCGTCTTATAACGCTTTTATACTTAGCTAGAGCCTTCTTTTCACGAGGCGTTAACGGCACGTTACCTTTCAACACGTTTAAGCACACCTCGCATAAACCGTCTATCAAATCCTTGTCAGCTTTTTTAATTACTTCTTTCCTAACTGAGGGTTTAACGTCAGCTAACAGCCTTATAGTCGGAGCCAATTTTTTCAATCTAGCCGACATGACGCGTCCTAGGTTAATGGACAATTTTAATGGTGCGAATGAATTTTATATTTTCCTGACGTAGGCGTACTGTATTTCCCCGGGGAAGATATGCATCCTTAGCCGTAGACGCTCCGGTGTTTCTTGCCTTAAATCCATCAACAAATGACCGTAAGGTTCGCCGACGGCGTCCTTATATACGTCTTGTAAATATCCCGCTTTACCCGGGTACATCTGTTTCCCCAAGTGCGAAATCTGGGATACATCGCGAGGATTTTTAAAATATATTAAAAAATGAGCATTCAAACTGATCGTGCGAAAGTCCTTATGTTTTAAAAATAAGTTTTGAGTCATAAGGATAACGCTAGTATTACGATGATGGCTCCCTTTCGTGAAAAGCTTTACAACGTCCGAGTTAATTTCCTCGGCTAAATCGTCGATAATAATCAATTTCCTTTCGTTGCCGTCTAGCTCTTTGATACGGGTCAATCCCTCTGAAAATTCTACGTTGGGGAACTGGGCGTAAAACGGCTGGTATTCTCCGTAACACCATATAATTTTCTCAGAAATCACATCCATCATCTCACCTATATGCTTTATGAATCTCGTAATAAACGTCGTTTTACCCGACGAGGTGGGTCCGCAGACGATACAGGTGAAGGGGTGACCGAATCGTGTATCCATATCGAGGATTTATGTTCTAAATTCGACAAGACGTCGTTTTTATATCGTCTGTAATAACCGGCGATAAGACAGGCCGTTTCATTCGGGACACGTGAACAGACAGCGGACGTAAATCCTGCCAACACGAGTAGTCTCCCTTGATTCACTCTGCCATCGCTGAACATACTGCGCAGAACTGCCTTGTAACTTTCTAGGCCGTTGATCTCCTCCACCATCGCATCCCAAACTTTCCCTCTACCGCATAACCGCGAGAAAAATATTAACGCAGTTATTATCATACTTCCGCTAACCTGTTCGCTATAGTTTCGTCAACTTTTTCTCGAATGTTTTTCAATTTTTCCCACTGTTGTACTGATAACCATAAACCGATGATAGTGGGTTTGTCGTTTACGAAATAACGTATGTCCACCCTGATCGACTTGTTATACCAGCATACAGAAATCTTAGCGTCCTGCCCTAATTCGAGGCTGTATTTAGAAGGGCACGGCCTGTAAAACGGGGCTGTAGTGGATTCCCCGGGGTTTAATAATGTAGTGGTAGGGGGAGTGGTAGCTGCCCCGCTCGTTACATCGGGAACGGTTTTTTCTGTTTCCCCCCGAGTACCGACACACACAGAAATTATAACGATACACGTTAATACCGCTATAGACATTCCTACCGCTATCCTTCGAATGACTTTCCCCGACGGGCTCATCGTTCTAATTAAATACACCTACACAACGTTTTCGTCTTAAATACGTTTGATATTAGTGGCCGGTATCCAGGAATTGAAAGAGGCTGGCCAGCCAGCCCACTTGACGAAATACAATATTTTACCGCGGACCGTCTTTTCATTCAAAAATTGTTCGACCTTATAATACGCATCCTCGCGTTTTTTCACGACTTGCAACTCCTGTTCGTAAAACACCCCTTTTAAACGTACGCCATTCCAGTCTTCTAAAACGTATACGAAAGGGTATCTAGGTAAACGTTCGATCACCTTAAATATTTCTTCGGTCCAATTGGCAGTGTAACCCTTTTCAAACTTCCCCATTATTTTACTGATTCTTACGGCGTCGCCTATTTTAACCGTATCGCCGTGATTTACACTCTTAGTACCGTAAAGCCTCTCTTCGACCTTGGATGAGTTGTACATATTCACATTATCGGGTGACATACCTATACTCCTGTGGTACCCTCCGTTGTAAGACGTTATCAAGTCGCTCAAAAACGTCAATATAACATCTTGTATTGTTAGCCGTAAAGAACTGATACATCTTTCGTTTTGTCGTTCTATGCCATCTCTCCACGACGCTAGCTTTAGGATCCGAACTAGTGTAATACCAATCTATATTCTGCGACTTTAAGAATTTCTGAAAAGTCCTGTTTATAAATTCTGTGCCTTGATCGGTCTGAAGATAGTACGGCTTTCTTCTCTCCTTTAACACGGACTTAAAGGCGCTTAACACTTCGGATGAAGTTTTATTCCTCATCGGTATGGCCCAAGCCGTTTTAGAGAAAACGTCGATCACCGTTAATAAATACTTAACGCCGTCGTTATACCCGGAGAGCGCCGTCATGTCAACTAGATCGGCTTGCCATAAATAATCTATACCTAGGGAAATAGTCTTATTGCGCACAAATTTACGTTTTATACCTTTATGTAAGGTGTACGTGTCTTCTCCTTTTAACCAGAGACCGATTCGTGCTCGAGATAAACGTTTACCATCGCGTTTAGCTCTCTCGTATAACGAGTTTATACTCCCGAAAGCAGCGTCGCTTTTAGGATCGTAAAATATACGTCGCAAGTAAGCGTCCATCTCAAACTAACGAGAAAACAAATATACAACTTAATATATACCAACGCAAAACACAAGAACATAATATTTATATGCATTCATTTTTATTGAACATATTTTCGTTTACTACTCCGCGTCAACTTCGCGTAAAGCTTTAAGAAAGGCTTCGCTCCATATCTCCTTCAAGGTACCCTCCCAGTCCAGAGATTGATAATACGAGAAAAACAAGGGGTGAGTAGCGTACACCGAGTCCTTTACAGTCTCTTTAAAATCGTTCATCACTTTCCACATCTCTACCTTTTCCAAAGCGTTGTGTAGGTATGACCCCACCTTCTCCTCTATCTCCATTCCGCAGTCGTGACGCCTGAGACTCACCACATTATACTGACAAGCATGACAGTATTTCACCGCCAATTCGTTTAATATAGGCAATACTCGTTTAGCCAAACACTTTAGTACATTACTGTCCAAAAAACGAGCCTGGGTAGTGTCCTTGAAAAACCTGATGTGATCTTCTTCTTCGCCGGGCGAAGGAGCACACGGAGTCCAACAGTTCGTGGCGATCTCGTCGTCTATGGAAGGGGCAACTTCCATCAATCGTCCCCATACCTCCTTCCCAAAATTCACACCAATTTTTTGGGGCCATAACTCCTCGGGGTGATTTAATCCATAACGCTAAACACGTATATGAACCAACGGTTCGCTTTTAAACATAGACACGTTGATATATACATTGTCCGCCAATAAAATGGGCTCAGGCATACTCGTTCCGTGTTCCAGGCACGCGTCAACTTTCCGTCTCATCGCCAACAGTTTTCGCCAAGGGGCGCAGGCTAATCCAACAGCCATAGACTCTCGATTAGCTTTCATCGTAGGGATGTAGATCTCCACAAACCAAAAAGAGCCTTTCTGTACAGCCTGAGCGTACACACCTTGACTAAAAGCATACATAATTGCTATATCAAACGGGTAATTGCATAAAATGATCAAGTAACGAGTAGATCCTTTTCCACGCTTTATATAGGCTCTCTGCGTAAAACAATACCATTATTTCGTTTGTCAACTCCGTACAGAACAAAGGTAAACACTATTTAGGTAGCAGAATAGCCCCGCGGATGCTAGAACAAAGACCGCGCTTAAAACCGGCAGGAGTGTAGGCACGCGGAGGCTGGAACAAAGACAATAATAGAAATCGGCAGCAGTGTAGACATCGGGGAGAGAACAATAGAACGGCAGAAGTGTAGACATCTGGCGAAGAACAAAGAACGGCAGGAGTGTAACCTCCGGGGAAAACAAAGGCAAGAGTGGCAGGGGTGTGGTAGTGACTACTAATGTAAACCTAATGTTAACTAAAAAGTAAATGTAAGCCAATTGTTAGTTGTAAAGTAAATACAAACATAAATGTTAGCTTAAAAGAAAATGTAAGCCTACTGTTAAAGTTAATTATAAAATAAATGTAAACCTAATTTAGCTGTAAATTAAATGTAAACCTAATGTTTGCTGTAAAATAAATCTTAACCTAACCGCTACCGTAAATATGACAATAAACATGACGTCATAATGATGGACGCCAACAACGACATTTCCGGTATTTTAATAATATAATAAGAATATAAACAGATATGTTTTAAACTAAAATACTATAACACTCTATTTCTACAGTAAGTTTGATTACTCGTCAGGTGTACTTGTTTTTACATTCTATATAGAGACCAATCGAAGCACAATAATGTTTGCTTAACGGATATTACAGTTTTTAGTTAAATAACTGATGTCATTTTGGTTAGTTGCCCTGTTTATCTACAATTCCTTCCCCTTCAGCCACTGAAACCCTCTAATATTTCGTGGACAGATTAGAAGTTGGTGATGTATAAGTAATAGCAAATGGATTAAAGCGCTTAAGAAAATTGCCACAGTTAAAGGAATGTCGATCTTTCATCATTGTTCGAGGTTTCAGCAGTTTGTTTAATTTTACAGGGGCGTGACGCAGGAGTGAACCCAAATTGTTTTTTATTGATTATATCGGTGCTAGATATAAAATAAATCTTCATTCACATATACCATTTATTTAAAATTTTCTTCATGTTTTTTTTTTCTTCGATTATCCTAAAAAAATTGTTAATTGCTTCTTAGTATGACAAAGCAATGGGCTGGAAGTCCTCGGGACCTGTAATAGGATTATATCGATTCGATCCCCTCGAGCTCGAGTGCTATACTGGACCATTGCATACGGTCTGTACACTAGTTTGTAACCCTTCATGGTCTGTACACATAATGTTAAGGCCTAAAATGTTCGGAAATAAAGTTATTTGGGTGTGTATGAAAATAAGTATAAGAGTCTTCTACACGGACAAAAAAAAAAAATCAAGATTAATAAATTTAACTCCAAAATGTAAAAACAATACATATTTTAAACATTGTACAATACATATACAGAATTATTATTTCTTGTACAATGTTGTAAAATATGTATTGCGTTTTTGTTACAATTAATAAAAAGTTGACATTTTCGAGTTAAATTTATAAATCTTGAATTTTTCCTCTTTGGCAAGCCATACATCTGTAAGTTTTGGGGTTTTCACCTATATTTGCGCCTGGGACAAGTAAATTGTTAACTGTGACATTTAGCAGTTTATAAAAAGGGTCTTTATAATAATCCAAGTATTGCAGGATTATATAGTTGACTTTATACAGTAGGACGACATTTCACCGCTTGGCGGAATCTCGGAGCATAACGTACGTATTCAGACAGAAATCGATTACCAATCTACCTTAAACTGAGAGTTTAGGTGTAAAAGAGTGCAAATATCTCTTGTGACAATTATATATTCAGCTATTGATATTACCTTGTGGATATAGATTTTTTATATAAAGAATATTAAGAGTACTTGTACTTGTATAGAAGTTTAACGAACCTAAACTCCACGGTTATCTTTTAAATATTAAGTGTAGAATTTTCTTGTATGCGACTTATCTTCGACAGAATCTAACTAATATTAAATATTTTGACATATCGTCCGTACAGGAAGCTGCCTGGGTCCGTTAGCCTAACAGACATTTAGATGACGTCGCGTCACAAAGAAATGGACGTCACGTCATAACAGAAATTCATTGTTACGCAACGTCATCTGGCGGACCGTTAACTTAACTGAGCTTTTAACAAATAGCTCCTGGAGAAGACAGAGATTACTTTTCAACTCTGTCAAGCAACTTAAACAAGGTTCGATCCCAATTAACATCTGGTATGATAATAAACTAAACGTTGAGTACCCCCAGGCTTTGTTATCTGATAGTTTGTTACATAGATGCTTCCCTTTGCTGAAGACGTAACCCCATTAGGCTGGTGGCTTTCATTCAATTAAGAATACAGTAAATCAGAGTGTAAACTTTGGTGCAGAGTTCTGTATCTCTAATAGTCTATCATCAATGTAGACTTAATTAGATATACCCAGTAAGAGTGCATATTTATAATGTGTAATTTCAATTTTTGTCACTTACCAGCTATACTTAGTTCAAATATAACCATCCAATGATACTTAATATACTAAACTTACTGACATTTTATATGCCAAAATACACTTGAAATTGCCAATTGGCCTTGTGAATAATACGGAAGTACGGTTCAAGTATATTTTGCCAACCCGCCATCTTCCTATTTTCCTACGTATTTGTCTTGTAACTTCAACGTTTTAGGGATGTTTACCTGATACAAACTTTCCATATCATTAACCAGTTTAGGATCTTTTTTTTGCACTAACTTTACTGATAATGGGCTGGTGACCAGTGAAAAGATGAGCGTCGTTCTCCTTTGTTGACTAGCTGAATCCGAGGCAAAACTACCCCGTCTTCTTTCTGGGCCAAATGGAAATACACACGACATACAGCATTCTTTGTTTAAATTATTTTTTTTAGCTTTAAATCGGTCAATTCGTGTTGAAGGTTCCTTATGTAATCGGATTGTAGTCAGACATGCTCTATACACACTCTCAAGTACTTTAACCTGTCAAATGATGCGTTTACTTGCAAAGTTCCGGTTTATAATATTTTAAGTACTGACTTAATTTTAATTAGTTCCTTTGGTCTGAGGACTGTTATGTTACTAAAACAGTTTTTAAAATCGACCAATACCCACTGTAAACTCGCGTGCGCTATCCTTCAATTTAAGATTTTTGTGCTATTTCAACATCCTTACTAGGTCAATTACAAGAATTAGGACGTTAAAACTCAACGAAAAGGGTTAGCATTGTTGTCACAGCATCTGTAAAACATCAAATAAAAATACAATACTTCATTCACCACCTTAAGCCAAACTACTAAAACCGTTATGTATTTTGGGCTACGGCAAATTGACACGGGTGACCGCTGGTTTACATGTAACAGCCAAATATAGAACTGTCACAGACTCATTGATCATTTAATGCACAACTATAACGATTTACTTCGGGTTTCCTTCAGATTTCAAATTCTATATTTCGACATTTTAAATCGCCACGCGGATAATTAGGAAAATCCTACATATTGTGAGACCGATCGGGTTTGTAGATAACAATTTTACACAGAAAAGAAATCAGCAGTCACAAAATCCTCATAGCAAACGGTTGATAAATTCGAATATTGTTGTTACAAAAACTGATCTAAATCTAGTGATTTAATATTGGCCTGCACGAATTCCTATGTTTTCTTGGGGATTCTAAACTTTCTTGGATGTTACGAAGTATCGATAATGGCGTGAGCTATCAAGAACGAAGACCAACAATTCCTAGTGTTCCTACCAGTATACGTTACAGGAGCATAACTGTCCGATTATATACAATATGCTGACATGCAATCACTCTCTTTCAGGGGACTAATGTCTTAACTCATCGATACTTGCAGAATCGGACTCTATATTAGTGGTTCTTCGTCATATTTAACACTGCTAAGTCCTCAACAAATCTTGTTTTGAATCAGTAAATGTCTGGATAGTGGTATAATATCCAATCTGCGTCAGAGTTCAGGGTGATATTGTCAGCTGGTGTACACGTCATGATGTAACAATTTGGTGATGTCGCTTTCATGTCCTGAGCCACGTTGAAGGAGAGAGCTACCTCTGCATTGAGATATTTCACCCCACATTCGAGTCGTGATGATACGGTATAGGAGTCCAGGTGGCATTCTGATTGGTCAAGACGAACGTCTCTCAAAACGGTCATCTTACTGAGAGACCGCCGCTTCAAACCTGCAAAAGAGAACTATATCTTTAACAATAATCTTCGTTGTACTTAATCACGAAGTGGTGCTGTTCAATTAGTCGACTTGCTATATTTTTGTTTACCATCAAATGTAGGCTTAAATCCCTCACCGCCAAAATACACCGCTAGATACCAGGTAAGCTTGCAGGAACAGTTGTTCTTTATAGCCAGATAAGTCTATTCGTTTTGTGTTTTAAGACATGTATTGGACCACAAATGCGAAAAAGGTATGGTAAAAACGTAAAAAAAACCCCAACAAAACAAGTAAGTGAAATTATCATAAGAAGTACAGGTTGCTTTAAGTTGAAAAGGTCGATTTGTTTCTTTTAAAAGAAACGAACGCACGAGTCTACGGCAAGCCGTTTTATCACTTCTACCTTTATTCTACGTGTATAATTCTTTTTCACATATGTGAAATTTTATTCCACATATGTAAAATAAAGTCATTTATTTTACATATGTGGAACAGAATTTCACATATGTGGAAAGGAATTTAGCATATGTACAAAAGAACTCAACATATGTAGAATAAAGGTAGAACTGATAAAACGGCTTGTCATACACGTCTGATGCGTCGGGAAAATAAATGACGTAGACTAAAATAAAAGTACTGAATAAGAATAAACCCTCCGCCTAATATAATAATATTCACTCTTTATTTGTAACCCTAAATGGCATTTTTCATAATAAAATGCATGGTTTTGTATTGTTGGCTGTAGGCTAAGGGAGAGGGTTTCGACTTGCGGCAGTCTGCGCTCAATGACCTATATACAGCCTAGTAGGTCATTGTTTGTTTTGTTGTTGTTGTAATTTTGGTAACACTGGACCATTTACTTTTAAATTGACTTGAGAGTGTGCCCTTCCGAGGCTAAACTTGCACAGCATGTACAATATATTCCTATCGTCTTTGCATTCGTCTTGGAAGTCTACACAATACGCTATAGGGGCATAAATGAAGGTTGGATAGGGTCACTTGCCGTGGGGAGTAATCATTTCTCAGTTTG
>JARFOD010094102.1:0-17388 GCA_031763545.1 Mopalia muscosa | reverse complement strand
TTATCACCGGACAAAAACAGTGCTGTTACTGTGACAAGTGGTGCTGATATTGATATGAGTATGGTTTTGGTATTAATTTTCTGGTAGTGTTGATACGGATTTGCTAGTAGTATTTATACTGATGTAACTGTAGTTTAAGTATAAAGGTGGCAGTATTGCTGATACAAATGCGACAGTTTTGAAAATATCTTGAGATCTCAGTGCTAATAATAGTGTGACAGTACTGTCACCATTATTGTGATATAATATTATTGTGACACGGCAATGGATTATATGCCAATGTAAAAAAGTTTTAAAAAGTTAAAAAAAAAAATAAAAAAAAATGATTGACACTGGCGCAAGCAAAGATGTAAGGTATTTTGAAAAAGTTGGAAAGTTAATATTCCTACAGTGCTTAGTAAATATAACATTATTACTTTTCAAACAAACTGTCATGAGCCAGAGGGCAGAAGTTATATAAATGATATATATTAGACCAGGACGTGAAACACTCAGATATATACCTTATATACATGAAAATTAATACCTTCTATGTAGTGTATATATAGCCAAGATATCCTTGAGGAAGCTATTGTTTTATAGCGCTTTTGTCATTTATAAAATATATTTATTCGTTTTTTTTTTTTTTTTACTGTCATGCTTAATTATTCTGTATACAATGACCGTATGGAGTGATTTGCTGAGCAGGCAACATCTTATACTAGGCAATATTATATTTCGTTATACCTATTCTTTGCGCGTGTTTTGTTGCGGGCAATAAAATTCGACCTTTGCCTGCAACGTTTATAATTAGGCCGGAACATTTTTTAGTTACCTCCCCTGAAATTAATCTTCACTATAATCATTGGTGGATTGATTGGTGTTTTACGCCGTGCCTATGGGCATTTCATCTTTAGGATGGGGGTGTATTCCAGCAAAGGTTGGCACTGGCACAACTATAAAATTTGGGACATTTGATCCATTCAGCAGTAAAAAATGGCTGTGAAAATTCGTCATAATATAACAAATATTGCAGGTGACCTTTGGCCACATGTCACTCGAACAAACAGATCTTCAAAGGCAAATGAAACAAAAGGAAACTTCCACATAAACAAATTGCAAAAATAATAATTTATTCTCTATTTACTAACACATATTTGCCCTAAATTAATTTAATTTTATTGTTATTTATTCTATCATTATTATTACTATTATTATTTTTATTAATATTATTATGATAATTATTAGTATTATAATATTATTATTATTATTATTATTATTATTATTATTATTATTATTATTATTATTATGGGTCTATTAAAAGTCTGACACTTTTCCTCAAGAAATTCAATCATATTTAAACATAACCTGATACTTAAGTTATTTGAGATCATCAAACGAAGCTCTTCACGATAATATCATTATTATTTTCTTAAGATGCACTGTTTCAGTTTTTGGTTCGGGCATTAAACGAATATAAAAACGTCTTGATTCAGATAAGACTTCCGGATTCATTTTCACACTGATGTAACACGATGGAAGGCATACTGGCCAAAGAAAAGATATCTTGAGATTTGACCTCTACACCGATAGTAGTAACGAGGTATGAATTAGGTCATGCTCTATTTTTGTATAAACACCTTTGCGGTGAACGTATAAGCTATAGATAGCCGCGTGTTTTACACTACTGAGCTGTCTAGGTTTCAGTTTCGACATGCTGAACGAGCATACGATTATATGTCTTTGACATTGTAGAATGAATACAAGAATGATGCAACTAATCAGTGCGATGAGATATGATTGAAAGTTTACCATGTCATGATGGTTAAACGAATAAAATCTTATTTTCGTTTAGTTTGATTGATTTTTTTTTTTTGGGGGGGTGGGGGGGGGGGGGGTAAAACTAACTCGTATTTTCCGTTGAATTAACACGATTACTACCTGATTTAGGTGTATTATGTGCATACAAATTTACATAAATTTTTATGGCATCCTTGCATAGATAATACAAGTCTAGTTTTGTTTCATAAGATAGAAAATAAAAATAATGAACTTCCATGATATAGTTATTTGGCTCAGAGCGCTTAGCATTTTTTACAGTTCCTTGTCAGTCATACTCAGAAAGTCATTTTTTCACAGCTATTGACTGAATGTAAAGGCATTGTTTATAAATCAGGATACATAACTAAATCGTTTGAAAACACACGAAAAGAGAAACAAATCGGACTAGGAATTCCGGTGTAAGCCACGACAGCCGATCAGGATGTTCATTTCTGTCGTCTTTTCAATCACCGGGAAATTCGGAAGTGGGTGGGAATTTGCTTCGACCTGGAGATAGCATATAAAATCTCGGAGGCCATGGAGTTCCAAAACATCTTCAAATGTGTTCAAAGACACAAGCCGAAGTTACAGTTACGTTCGCTGATTAAGTTCACACCTTTCGTTATTTACTGTATTACAGACCGATCGATTTTACTTGGCTGACTTATAGTGCGTTTTATTTTGAAGTTATTATTTAATTTTGCTTGGAGCAGTTTGCTGTTTATTACAACTTATTTATTATTTGTATTTATTACTAATCGGAATAATGGCTGCTTTCGGATTGATAATAGGTAAGTTGATTATTCTTACGTTATTTGTTTTTTCTATACTGTTATTCATGTCAGATTATATTAATATAAATGAATGGAGCTAGAAGTCTACAACTAACTGGCATACACTATACCCATTGGATGAGTCCACCTTCATATATAACTTCGATCCTGTCAGTATGGACCAAAAATAATTTTATGCATAGCAATTTTGTTGTTGTCATTAAAAGTGTTGACATATCTTATTGCAAAAATAAGAAATACTTACACTAAATCAAGACGAGACTAAGGTTACCACAGCCGTATAGGGTATACAGCTATGGGCATGTATATCCTATATTTACATGGACAGAAATAAACTAGAGTACGATTATTTTGTATTTAAGGCTAGATTTAAACAAACATTTCAGTTTTTCATTTCCAAGAAAAAATATAAGAAATACACCGGACGATTTCTTAAATGTTTCTTTCCATAATAAGATAGCATGTGTCTATCGGATAAGGCTACGGCTATAGTATAGGCCTATATACACCATTAACTATAGGCCTATACTATCGCATCTCAGTACGGCGTTATCTTTCGCCTGACCTTTGGATCGGTTGGACACGTCTATAGGCGACTTTCAATTTCATTTATAGGCTTAATTCTTAAGGTCCCGAAAGTACAGTCCAATACGGGCTTTTTTCTCAATAGATATAATCAAACAATTTGACGTCAGATATTACATCATTACTATACCGATGAAGACTTCAGCGTATAGCGGTAACCGAAAACTACAGGCTTTACTATTCCGTTCTTTGATTTGATTTGATATTTTTTCACCAGAAAAACTAAATAATAATCGGTTTACAAACATCGATGGTTATTATTATAGAAATACGATTTAAGTAGTAGACAGGCGGGCTTGTTCTATCCTTTGTGAATTATCAATATAAACATTACATAAATAATGGCAACTCGTATATATCTACACTTAATAAACTAAACTTAGATAGTCGATTGATCCAGTAGAGTGAGGAAATCGACAGACGAGAATGGTTTTATTCTCATTACGAATCGACAATGTTACTGTGGAACACATTTTAATGCGCCCAATATGATGTGGTAATTCGACAATCTCCTTAAATGTAGATTCGTAAATATTAATCGCACCTGTATGCGAATAATGTACAACTGAAGACAGAAAGTAATAGTACCAAAGTATGACTGTTTGTAAACTATGACATCATTTTAACAAAGACGGTATATATCAATTTTTTCCATTTCTGTTTCAGCCTTTTGCTTGACATTGGCTTGGAGTGGTGACAGGGTCGGAGTACAAGCTCTACCGGTGACTGTTATGCCAACTGACAATCTATCCACATATATTACGGAGGAAGAGGCTAACATGGTACTACTGGATGACCTTACCCAACTCCACAGACAGTTGACCACTACAAAAGATGCGGCGAGCACCTCCCTTATCCATTACGTATGTGTGTTTTTTTTTTTAAATTTTAGATTAATTTATTAATTGAATAAATGAAGAGAGAAACTTTTGCCTGCCTCCACCGACATTCAAACCCCAGGGACTTTGAGCTTCAGGCACAACACTCTGCCGACCTTTTAATTATATATATATATTTCTAACGTAGCCAAACATTTTATTTATGATTAAACGTTTGTTGAAATTGGGGTTTGGGGGCCGCTTCCCGTGTAGTGATTTTGCAGCCCTACTATTTAGCTTTATACGGGACTTATACAATAACTTTTTTCTGCGTTTTTTTTTCGGTTGATAACTAGGATCACCCCGCAACCCACCCGCCCTCGTCCCCCCACCCCGTCAAGCTTTTCTTAAATTATTCCATGATACCTTGGAAATCCTCCGTACAACCCCATACATTTGCGAATAAATTATTTCTGTAAAAACCTATTTACTGTTATCGGACACAACTAAATTTATGTCGTAATGAATGTTTAACTCCTACATCGAATAGATAATTATGTCTGAATACATTTTCAATGTAACAACAATATGGTCTTGGGGCTTTAATTTCTTAATTAAAATTATTACTAAAATCGTATTTGTTAATTGTGCATGGGTGCTGGAATTGGTAGTATGAAAACAGTTTTAATATTGTGTCAATGTTTAATTGAACTTTAAATATATGTATTGTATTTCTATATCAACGCTTAGAAACATGAACGAATAAAATAAAGATTACAAAAGGGAATGTTTTAAACATATAACAAGTGTAGAAATTTGACTTCCGCTAATTCTCTATAGAGTTTTTCCTTGTCTGCCTGATGATTTAACGGAAGTTGATTTGTTTTTAACGAAATATTATGCCGCATGAAACGAGGAATAATTAAAATGCCCGGGGAGATGCTAAATTCAGAGAATATTTAAATGTATTTTTTTAATTTGAATTTGATTTTGGCTCACTAAAAAGTATTAAAATTCGCTGTTATTAGCTTATTCTTTCGGCCACACTATGCTGTCACAGTCGATATGAGATGAAAACCTTGCAGTTGTATATACACCTACAGATAAAAGATGGACGTGACCCCAGATTTCAATTAAACATGCCTCAGACGTTAACAAAATTATTAAATTTCCTATTTATTTAATGCAAGAGGTAAACATCACGACTTTGTCTTCCTGTTGAATTCCGTCTTCCTGTAGTACGGCCAGCTCCTGGGAAGGAAATAAATCGGTTAAAGCACACGGGCACCTTGTTATATATTAAGTCCATTTGTCTTCTTTTTTTTTAATTATTATTAATTTTTTTCATCCAATAACATTGACGAACATAATTTTGTTAATCAGCACTTCGATCATTTGTATATACGTATATGATATATGATACATCTTCAACCAGGGGAATTCTCTCTAATTGTCCAATATGTTTTACATAGATCATTACAGGGCAGTTTTTAGTACAAAACAACAAAGCAGTATATATATAGAGGGTTCCAAATGTACCCATATCGTATTACACTTTTTATTTTATTTCTTTAGTAAATATATTCTTCTATATTTACAATTTCCTGGATGTTTAATTTTAGTTTTGTTTTAGTTTTGGGCGACTGGGTAGTTTTTATTGGTCACAATTTGAATGACATGAGAAGACAGCCATGCGGCCCTGTATGGGTAGGAGTTGCGTCAGGATCATTGCACTTTCGTGATTTTCCTGGACCATTAGACAATTAGAATGAATAAATATTTACTTTGTTGATGCTATCATTCTTCACAAAATTAACAATTCCGCGTTTTGATGATTGAAATTCTATGGAAATTAAACAGTTTTCATTTTATTGATACAGTGTGGCTCCATTACGGCCGATGATCTACCTGCAGGAATAACGTGTGAGGAATATTCCGAAATGACTGGCAGTAGTCACATGACTTGTACACGACCAATCACTGCACCCGAAATACACGATGGGATTGACAGAACTTTGACGGTAGGTGGAGCTTGACAATAAAGTTGTCAATTTAAATTGCTATCTTTTAATGTGTCTGTTGAATAGCAGAGACGCAGTAAAATAGATCTATTTGTGTAAAAATCGATTGGAAAATGTTCATATGAATGACTGAGTAGAGTAAGTTGTTTTAGTTACTTTTCTATTACTGTAAAATATCATATTCCATTTAAGAGGAATGATTTAATATATTGTTCACACAATGGACTTCCTTGCTAAACGCTGACTTCCGGCGTCATATTTTTGGTAAAAATAATAAATCATTAAGTTTATGAAAATCATTAATGCCAAAAGAATACTTTCCTTTGGTGTCCTTTTCGTTCTAATCTGTATGTATTATTTTTTAAACCTTGGTGTTTCAGACAACCGTTCTGGAAGTAAAAGAAAGTGTTGAAGGACACAATGCAATGATTCAAGGACTTCTAGAGCTTCCGGCGTACTCAGATTCGTCATCATGCTCTTCCGTATCAGCTACAAGCCCTGCGTATTTCGTCTGCCAGTTAAAGAAGCTTAGTGTGCGATATAATAAGCGAACGGCCTTGACTCTTCAATACATGGTAAGTTATATACTGTAAACATAATTATATAGATAAGTACAATAACAAAATTTTACCATGCTGCTACACAGTATAATAAGTCAGTCTCTTACTTCTTCAGTTGTTCACTCTTGACAGTTGTTTACTGTTATGTATTTGTATCATTTCGTGTCATTGTCTGTCCATCTTGTCTTGTCTATCTTTTTTGCCAGTGGTGTCGAGGATGGTTCCCTTCGCCCATTGGGCTGGTACGCCGTCGTATGAGTGAAATAATCTTAAGTATGACGTGAAATCACATACACACAAACAAACAAACAATACAGTGAAACATTCTGCATGGCCTTAGCTAGTATGCGTTACCCTGACAACGTTATGGCTTTAGTGCGGGTTGTCAGGGTCCATGGTTACGATCACCTGAAATTAGTCTAGCCTCGTTTATAGGCAGGAGATGTGAATGGGGGAACGAACTAGCAACATCTCTTCTCTCGTCGGCTCCCATGATAAATGTATGTCAATACACAAAAATGTGTACTCATCACATACACGACCAGTTGGAATAAAGCTCAGATGATATAGGTACCGTCACCAAGTATATTTACAATTGTAATCAATTAGAACATCTGCGACGACCTTCGTTCATTTCGTGTGGAGAATTTATTTTCTTACATGGTCGACTTATATATATTGAATAATTGAAAAAAAAAACCAGTGTTTGCTTCTACCGGGAATCGAACCCAGGAACTTTGGGTGACTGCCCAACACTTTGTCGACTTACATATATATACATTAATGTATAACGAAACCCTTTTTACTTTGGCACACATCATTCGATAGATTTGAGCCGCCCCTCAAACAAATAAACAACAACAACAACATTTTTTTTGCTGTTTTTCTGTTAAATATTTTTTCAGTTTTATTGATTATTGTCGACCAGTAGTCATAAACAAAGTTTAATAATCATCCAATGATCATAATTGGTTTCATAGCAATTTTTTCAACTCGTTCATAAAATAAAGAAACTTTTTATAGACGGTGTTTATGTGTTTTTTTAAGCTTGATGATCTAGAGAATGACACTACTCTGCCTAAGGTGAGCTGTGAAGCAGACGCTTCCAATGAGAAGATGGCGCCTCTGGGGGTTCTATGGAAGATCATAAGCGACTTCGACACGCATGCGAAGAACGTCCGGACAGCTTGCGAACACGTCAAAATAATACAGAATGTTCCTGAGCACAACTGTAGTTGAGCTGTCTATTCTCTCATCTGATCATGTGTGCACCTAATCGACCCGTCAATTGCTCATATCATACATCATTTGCCTTACATCATCAGATCGCCCATTGGATCTCCATTTATCGAACGCCAGAACTTCTACCCCACCGGAATTCATTCCCCCTATACTTGCTATATTTACTCCACTATATCATACTTAATCATCCATCAACAACGACAACAGCAAAATTATTACAGTTAAAGTGGGCGTATGCAGTTTGTTTACTAACTTTAAAAACTATTGTGGTATAATAAATTAATTTACCTTAAAATAAAACGGATACAAATTAAATCGTATCACAGAAGTATTGCCTATAAGTGATCCCACGAACTGATATTTGACAAACCAAGTTATCCTCGTTATTAAATTAGTTTCAATGGAATATTAAACGGGTAACACAATATGCCTAGTTCAATTGAAATAAGTTTGTTGTTGTCCATAGCACAAAATAACTGCCACCTTACAGTATTATTGTCTGTTAGGTTGAAATGCCAGACCCAATCATTTCATTACCTCGGTAGTCAACTGTAATGTGTATAGTCGTTTATGTCAGATTGATAGCCAATGAATATTTCATAGAAATATGTTGGTGCCGTCTTCCATAATTCACGATTGAATGTACCAAAATCGTTTTAAACATCTTGCCTTGTAGTATTTTTTAAAATATTTAAAGAAACCAAAAGTGTATATATTTTTTATTTATCATTGACTGCTTTTGAGAGTTTTTGTTAATGTTATACACTTTGTATGATTGTATGTTTTATTTGTATATATATAGTAAACACTGTTATTTCTTGTTACCTGTATTGTTGTCATTAGGCTTTCTATGGAGGAAGACCAATGGCCCAATGAGACTATACCCCGATTATCTATTGTTATACCCTGACATAATCAAAATAAACGTAAATGTTAGTTAACTTTTAAATTCCAAATGTATTCTTTTAAAGAACCGTTTCTGAAAGACAGGATGTATAGTTAATTATTATTATTATTTTAAATAACTTTAATCAAACGTCAAGTGAAGACATTTTAAAGATGTCCGGAGTTTAGCAGAGCAAGACGTGTTACTCAGGCTGGAGGCTGTTTAGTATTTAATATGATACATTGTTGACTTGCTACTCAGGCTAGAGGCTGTTTAGTATTTAATATGATACATTGTTGACTTAAGCTATAGTTGTATTGTATAATATTAAACTGGAGTAGCCTGCCCGTATACATATATAACTATAACACTAAAATTAAAATTGGATTAGTTGCAGGGCAAGACAGGCGTAAGCGCGAGAAACATAATCTCAATGTCTGGATACCTGCTGTATCATTTTGAAATTCTTCGTCACAGGAAGAGATGAGACTTACTAAAATTATGACGATGTTATTTCCTATAGTTTTTTTTTATTACTTCCAAAATGTATGGAAAAATTCAATCGTGACAGGGAAATAATGCCTAGGATCTATCATTAGTCGGTCACACTGCCTGCATATTTCTACAGTTATTCTACAGTTTTGTGCTCAGTTAAGCGGAAACCTTTAGTTATCCTTCTGGACGATTCTTTTACAATACTTAGCACGAGGCCCTTCGTGAAGATTTAGACATCCGTGTTATTATATTTCTGAAACCAGGTCGACGTTTTATGCATTAAGCGTAATAATAACGTGTGTTTTTTCTTCTTCTTGTTTTTTGCCTAGTGATATTAATAGTATGAGGTACAAAAACAAAACGTCTAGCTTTATGGACCAAAGATATACATTTTAGCTTATATTACACCCCTCCTACGGACTGTTTATTTCATTGATGCAGTTGTTTTTAAAAATGTATAAAAACTTTTGTCTACATTTGTAATTTATACTTTTTAAAATTTAATTTTATCCTACGTATTTAAAATTTCAAATCATTTATATCATAGAAAGTTTTAATTGATCACGATTGTGTTAGCATTTTTGTTGGAGAACTCAAGCCATTATGCCATTCGACATAGTTTTGGTGTTGAATCATTTGCATTTCCGCACACATATCTGAGTAAGACACATCCGAGCTGTAATGTTTAATTTTAATTAACAAAATATGCCTTAAACACTCCCATCTTCAACGGGCGGTCGTGATTTGAAAGAATTGAAGCTTGGAGGTTTCTAGAATATGCCTATAACGGCATAGCATTTTGCTGAATAACTCTTAAAAGTTAAATAGTTCTTAATGACTCGCTTAGATTTTTTAGTCTTTTTTTTTTACAAGTAATATATATGCCTCTGTTTCGGCATAGTTCTATTTTTTTTTATTAAAATCATCTTCATTTGTTTTTATCCTGATTCAGTCACCTTAACTCAATTTTATCATTCTAATTCCAATGTGCTAGAATTTTGTGTTGTCAATTTTCCATTACCAGTAGACCTGTGTATTCGATATATATTTTTTTTTACCCAAATCGTCAACTGCCCAATGAAGTAATTATATATATTTATTGTAAAAGCTTCAAATAGTCTTTGACAAAATTTCCGGGCATTCAATTTCTTATGTTTATCCATAGTATCGACATTGTAGGGTATTCTAAATACTAGTGGAGATATAAATTTCGCAAAGCCATCATTTAAAAAAATATTCCAACCAGTATGAGTGTTTCTCATCATCGTTATTGTAAAATATGTTAACTCGTGTAGCTGCATAAACATCATGCTAAAGTATGCCTTTTTTAGAGCTATTTTCTCATACCTATCATTAACAAATTTGTCATTTTGTGCATCTGATTCCTAATCATTGTCATTATTGAATTATCATATGCCATTCCTGCCTTGTCGTAGCATTTAAATAACATAAAGTATACCAAATTGTTTTATTTTTATCTTGTATTTTATTGCCTTGTGCTATATGATTTACAATTTTTATATCAAAAAGCAATTGTGATAAAATTGTGATGCTAACACCGGTTATTAGCCCATATTAATCTGTTACAATTTGTAAATAAAAAAATATATTTTTGCATTATACAACGAGTTTACGGTTCATTCTATCCTTAGTCCTTGGAGGAAATCTGCCCAATTATTACGTAAATAATAACGTTTAAATATATACTGTAATATTGCATTGTCTTCTCTTGTACTGTATATATTCCATAACTCGAGATGGCGGAAAGCTGGGAACCATGTCCCCGATTATTAACCCTCAAAGAGTTTTCGTTTTATTCTATCTACAGTCTTTGGTACAAATATACTCAATTGCGGCCCCAATAATTTCATTTAAATAACTACTTGTTCCTTATATAACTAATGACTTGCGGAGAAACATGTACCGAGTGTTCACCCTCACCATGAATGAAATGATTCGCTTATCAACACAATTCCATGTCAGTATGCACAATGGAAATGGTTGATATAGTTGGATCCTTCCATTCAACTGTTGAACCTTCTATCGTCGGTGGGCTCATGTGAAGTATATGTCTGGAAATCTGTATAAATACATATTTTATGAAATGCAGTGTTGAGATGAATAATGAGATGTCACTTGAATATACCTGACCACACTGAAAACAATATCCATTAACATCTTAAAGAAAAACGGTTTAAGAATGTTCCTGTAATAAAGCACCAGCGCAATATTCCATAAATTTGAAAGAATACGACATGGTATTTGTCTCGGGTACAAACGTATTTATGGAATATCTTTACAGTGCAGGTGTCAAATCAAATAGTGATTGATTTTAGCAAACCTTGAAATTGCCCTTTTCTGGGAGTTAATATTTTGACACAGTTTGACACAGTTAGTTTTACCCCCACCTCCAACCTTTTAAAGAAAAACATATATAAGATTCAGTTTAAGGATTTGCTTTCAGATTAACAAATTTATTTGGTCTTATAGTTCCTACATTCAGATAAATAAAGCATCAAAGATATGTTAAATTTTTTCATCGATATTATTTAAATTTAGACTAAAATGATAATAGTTATTTTTCTTCAGAAAATTAGCCCATTTGTTAGCCTGCAGCAATGAGAACAACTGGTCCAAAGGTCCAGCAAACCATTATTGTCCAGGGGCCAGTTGCTCGAAAGACAATTGGTCGCTAACACCAGATGAAATCGTTAATAGCAGATTAGAGGGACATTATCTGATCAAGGATTAAATTTAATAGTGCTTTGATAACTGACGCCAGGGGCCAGTTGCCCCAGTGGATTAGTCGCTAATAGCAGATTAAATCTCTAATAGCGGTTTAAAGATAGAGCTTCAACATGACCTCACGTCACTTAAGGGGCATAAATTTATAGCCTTTCGAGTAACAGACCCCAAGTAGGCATAAGTGATTTACATTTTTTGAAAGTAGACATTATTTTAAAAAAATAATAATTGAAGGATGAAGTTTAGCAGGTACTACGCATACAGTTTCGGTTTAATGATTTATACCAATGTTAGCTGAATGAATAGGAATATGATCATTAAAATATCAAAAAGTATTGCAATAACAACTACTTAGAAATTAAACTCGAAATACGTGCACGGCCTAACAGTTTTGGCCTGGCCGTGCTACTATAAGTGTGACATATATAGGTTACCCATAGCAACTCGTCATCCCGAACATGAGATGAATCATTGGTTTTAATTATTCGACATCCTTGAGTCCGATTAACTTTTAAAAATGTAAATAAGTTTTGCTATCTCTGGAGATTTATATGGTATCAATCCCGAGTTTGGTGAAAAGCCTGTTGTTGGCTATACGTCCAACAAGTCAAAAGGTGATTGATTCTATGTAAATAAACGTCCCTGCGTCGGAATGATTATACTTTTTGAAAAAACATTTGATAGAAATGTGGTGTGTGAGTTGAATTCAGACATGAATCTTTATGATAGCTCTACTTTTAAGCTTATTCGAGAATCTTCCTCTCGTTATGTCTTTGGAACGTGCAATTATGCCGTCTTTACTAAGCACTAGGCCTGGGCGTATACGGTTTGTAAAGCTAAGCACTGGGCGTATACTGTTTGTAAACAATTCTCAATACATAACTTATATGGTTAACTATGGCTTAAAATTTAATTTTTTAAATCTTTTCTTGTTTGCTTTTTGTTTTTTTTAGAAAGTCTCAAATTTTTGGTTATGTGGCGATGTTGCTTATCTAAGAGGCTGTTGTCATCAGATCGCTTATATGTAGTGTTGCTGACCCACGGGAGATATGAAAAATGAGGTAGGGTCCAGGGGCCAACTAAGCCCCGGAAGCTCTCTTTGTTCTACAAAACTACAGGCGCGTGGAGATTTTTGCCATATTAAATTTATTCAGTTAACTTTGACATTTAATGTCATTTTTATATATTATTTACTTACCGAATGTAGTTTTGATGAAAATATCCCAGTTTTAACTCGCTATATGGTAATGTTGCTTATTGGTAAGGCCTTTTCACCAGGTCAGTTTGTTTGTACGGTTTCTATTTACAATCGTTGGTTGGAGTGAGTTGTTTTTTTTTAGGTTTTCAGGGAGATGTTCAATGTCGAAGGAAAATAACCCAATGCACTGTGAGTCGAAGGGAATTCCAGTGACTTGACTACTCATTTGAGTTATTTAGCCGTAAATGGTTAAATAAATTTCACCTAAATGAAAGAATGAACCCTAATGTCCGGAAGTGGGCATGACAGTCTGTCGTCATAGTCGATTCGAATAGCGAGCATGCATGCTGAGGGCGCCTATATAGGCTCTACACAAGTTTCTACAGGTAAGGAGATCCTAATCTAGGGTTGTTATATGCAACCTACCGACATCATCGAGAGATGTTATATAAACTGTTGTTAAATATGTAACAAAGAAGATATCCGGTATGGGTTAGGAATAAATCAGCCTACAAATTGTTATTTCAGAGATATAAAAATTAACCAAATAATAAATAATGGAGCCTATAAACACGAAATCTGATATAAATCTGAGCAAAGACATTTAGATTCACCATCATAATGAAAATTATTTTAGCAGTAAAAATGAACACTCGCTCAAACTGTGATAGCGTTTTCTTTTGATTTGTTTAACGATACATATTGTGCACGTGTAGGTATTTGTCACTAATATTGTATATCGCAGGTTACCCTTTTTATATGCTAAGGAGCTTGCAAATACGAGATCTGAACTATTGTGATGCTAACATTTTAATTCAGCATCATGATGAGAAATATTTCAAAATGTGAATATCTTTCTTTGTGGTGGGGGTACAACCGCATTACACTAGATTAACTCTGCGTTTTGTAGTTATCTGGTTAACGAACTGTTACTGTAAGGGTCAGGACTCTAGCGCAGATATAATAAATTACATGTATCTCTGAGCCAGTCACTTTATTGTTTATATTAAAATTCCTTGGTATAGTGGTTTGTGTATACTGTCAGTTCCTCCTGTCAACCTCAATTCAAGCTTCAAATTAGCCAGCTGACCATTGGGGAACTTGGTCTTGTATCATTTTTTTGTAGTCACCTTTACTTTTAACAGTTTGAAAGAAAGTCGTCTTATTATGATGTTGCCAATCTGACAAAGAAAGCCTATCAAACGGTATGTAACTATCGTTTCACTTTTTTGTGTTAAATACTCATATATAACTTTTTGTCCACCACTACTATTGTAGGGGGGCAGGGGGGACTTAGAAATGCTACTCGGCGTCCGTCCGTCCGTCTGTCCTTCCGTCCGTCCGTCCGTCCGTCACACTAATGTTTGTGAACCCGCTAGGTTGAAAACAAATTCACCGATTAGCTTCAAACTTGGTATGTAGCCTCCTCTCGTTAAGATGACGGATAATATTGCATTTCACCAAATTCCGTTAAATGAAAAAGCCGTTATTACTTAATATTAGTATATTAATGCCTGAATGTGTTGTGAACACAATGAGTACAGAATAAATTCACGGATAATCTTCAAACTTGATATGTAGCTTCCTCTTGTTAAGACGACAACTGGTATTGCATTTTACCAAATTCCGTTAAACGAAATGGCCATCATTACATAATTTTAGCACATTCATGTCTGTACCAGTTGTGATTAACTTGTGAACACGATAAGTAGAGAATAAATTCACGGATTAACTTCAAACTTATTATGTAGCTTCCTCTTACTAAGACGGCGGATTGGATTACATTTCACCAAATTCCGTAAAAGAAATGGCCATTTTTAAATATCTTTTTAATATTCCTGTCTGTATGTGTTGCAAACACAATAAGTAGAGAATAAATTCACAGATTAACTCTAAACTTTAAAGATAGCTTTCTGCTTTTAAGACGATGGATCGAATTGAATTTCAAACATTTCCGTAAAACGAGATGGCCGCCATTGCATTATTATACATAATTCATTACTGTATATGTTGTGAACACTATAACTCTGTAATAAATTCACATATTAAACTTGGAACTTGAAATATAGTCTCATCTTATTAAGACAACAGATGGGATTGAATTTCATCAAATTCCGTAAAACAAAATGGCTGTCAATGCATCATTTTACCATATTCTGAACATGATTGGGATTGCATTTCATTTAATTCCGCAAACACCATGGCCATCACTCAAATTCAGATATAGATGGGAGTGAATTTCATCATATTCTGTAAAAGAAAATGGCCGCCAATTCATCATTTTTTCTTATCCACACCTATGTGTTCTGAACATGATTATTTTTAGATCAAATTCACAGATTAACTGGAAACATGCAAGTTAGCTTCCTACTACTAAGAAATAGGATAGGATTGCATTTCATCGACTGATTGCACAAAGCAATATGGTCCCCATCGCATATTTTTTTTAATATTCACCCATACACGATAATTTTGAGAAAAAAATCACTGAATAACTTGAAACTTTTATGGTCGCTCCCCATATTGTGACAAATATGGGGATTTTATTTCTACATTGAAATTTCACAAAACAAAATGGCTGCCATAGCATAATTTTAATATATTTCAAACTTTGAAAATAGTTTTCTCTAGTTTAATTCCGCAAACAAAAATGTCCATCCCTCAAATTCAGGTATTATCTTCAGGCTTCACTGTCTCTGTTAATACCATAGATGTGGTTGTCTTTCACTGGGTTGTCCAGATTTATAGGCCTGTCACTGAGTTCTCGGTTCTGTCTATTTTATGGAAGAAATTCCTGGTACATTGGATTTAATGGAGTGTCAGTGGACAGTCCGGCCTGCTGCCTATCTGTTACTAGGTAGCTCGGGTTACGGTCACCCGCTGTCACCGGCTGGGAGGTAAGCACAGGATCACTTACTGTTAAAAGAATGTTCAGTTTTCTGGTAAACTTGAACCTCTGCTTCAGCAACTGCAATTTCTTCCTCCAAATTAAATTGTTCTTCTTGCTCATCAAGTTCCATTCTTTGTTTCCTTAATCTCTGTTTTTCTGATAAAAGTTTGACCTTGGCCGGGTGGGCTGCCTTCTCTGCTAATACTTTCCCTTTTAACACAGATGACGTGCATTTAGATTCTGCTTGACTGACGGAATCACAAGGCATAATATCATCAGTCTGTAAGGTGTCAACACACTGAATGACGCCCAAATTGGTATTCTCCATATCTTCCCTCTTATCCTGATCAGACATTGTGTTTTATGGAATATTAGATCCCAAATACCCTTGAACAATGTAACTGACAAAAGCAACCGAACACCAAATTTCTGATACACTTCAAGAATCCCTTTATTTCTTTCACAAACACTTCCGCAAAAGAAGTTACTTTGATGTTAAGAATGGCGCAGTTGAAAACTAAAGCTAGAAAACTGAAGAAGGCAAACTGAAGAAGTGAAACTGAAGAAGGCAAACTGGAAAAGGTAAACTGAAGAAGCCAAACTGAAGAAGGTAAACTGAAGAAGTGGTTAACTGAAGAAGTGAAACTGAAGAAGCCAAACTGAAGAAGATAAACAGAAGAAGCCAAACTGAAAAGGTAAACGGAAGAAGTGGTAAACTGATGAAATGAAACCGTAGAAGCCACTGAAGAAGTAAACCGAAGAAGTGGTAAACTGAAGAAGGTAAACTGAATAAGTGGTTAACCGAAGAAGTGAGACTGAAGAAGCCAAACTGAAGAAGGTAAACTGTAGAAGGTAAACTGAAGAAGTTTCCAACTGAAGAAATGAAACTGAAGAAGCCAAACTGAAGAAGGTAAACTGAATAAGTCGTGAACTGAAGAAGTGAAACTGTAGAAGCCACTGAAGAAGTGGTAAACTGAAGAAGTGAAACTGAAGAAGCCCAACTGAAGAAGGTAAAGTGAAGAAGGTTCAAGTATATAAACCAACAAAATAAACACTAATAAGCCTGTGATTACATCAGTGAAC
The DNA here is from genome assembly GCA_031763545.1 of Mopalia muscosa. Taxonomy (NCBI): domain Eukaryota; kingdom Metazoa; phylum Mollusca; class Polyplacophora; order Chitonida; family Mopaliidae; genus Mopalia; species Mopalia muscosa. Next base: position 271 of record JARFOD010094102.1, on the reverse strand, counting down.
ATAACACAGTCTTAACGTTACCAAACAGTTCAATATGATTATTAGTGAAGCTATTAGATATCTAAATGATATATCTGCATGCAATACGACGGTTACATTACATTACAAGTAATTTTACATGTAAGTTATCTACACACTATTCAAATATATTTAAACTTTAACATATATGAATCTAAACTATTTATAGAATAACCGTTTACTTTTTAGCCCACAGTCATTCTGACTGTGGGCTATTCTCATCACTCTCCGTGGTCCGTCCGTCCGTCTGTCC
>JARFOD010094091.1:0-17390 GCA_031763545.1 Mopalia muscosa | reverse complement strand
TTCCTGCACTCTGGTTGGTCAGCCAATTTTGAACTATCCAATGATAGATCAGTGAAGTCTGCTGTACACAGGATTTGGTGACTCAACTGGTTCTTGTGATCCTCTTTAATGAATGATAACCAGAGTTAAGATCAGATTATGAGAATGGCAATTAATGTATTTTATTACACACAAAAAGTTTTACTTATTTATAGAATATGGTTTTGGGGTGGTCTTTCTCTTAAATGTGACCGGAGACATTGCTTATGAAAGGTATAAATAGATAGCAACATTTGCGGGGATAATTGAGAAATTTAGCTTTTCAAATTGTTATGCCCCGCCGCACTATTAATATTTTCTAGACGAAAGCCTATATTTAATCAAGTTACTTCTAAACTTCCACTGGTCGATTTGGTATACCGTCCAAATAGTGGTGAAAATATAAAAGCATATAGTTTTGTCAGAGGCTAAAAAACAGACATCTATGTATATTTCTAAAAGCAGTCACACTGGCACAGGGATGTAAATCAATTAAAATCGAAAAATCATCTATGTATAAATATAGCAGCTGACCAGTGAGCGTATGACAAGCAGTTTTACTTTTTATTCCATATTAAATGATATCATAAAGTTTTTAATGATATCATCAATTCTTGATATCATAAAAACAATTGATGATATCTTGAATTGTATTAATGCTATCATAAATAATTAATGATATCATCAAATCTTTTTTTGATATCATAAATTCTAGCAGATGATGATACCATTAAATCAATTCCTTGTTAACGATTCATGAGTTCTATTTAAGATATCATTTATAGAACTTATGATATCATTAAATGAATTATGATATTATAAAATGAATTAAGGATATGTTCTAAGATGGTGGACAGACAAAATGTTTTTTAATGAATGCTCCCCAAGAAAGAACTCTTCTTTACAGAGTTACATTAAGTACATTTTATGGTCTTAATGGCGGTCAAATCTAAGAAGTACATCAAAATATAGCTTAATAAATAACACCTACATGTTACACGTCTAGATATCTAGTTATGTAACATGTAGGTCTTATTTATAAGGCTAAAACCAATACATTATGTTGTCACCAAACGCAGTTTCTGGAGGTGTTGTCTCAGATTCAGTCGGGTAAAAAATAATGCGATTTTATGCAAAGATGGGGTATTTCAGCTGTCAATAAACTGCATAAGAAATTAAGTACAAACTGGATGGTAGACACAGGAGCTTAGCTTGCATTTCCATCCCATTCATGCTATCAGTTAAAGTTTATTACGTGCTATATATAGCGCTGACCTCTAAAGGCTGACACTCCTTGACCAGGGACCCCTGCCCACATAACAAGATTAAGTTGGTTTAGCATACACGCTCTTGTAGGCATTATATGAGTTCTTAAATTGTACATCCAAGAGCTTTATCTCAATCTGCATGCTAGGTAGGATTTAGAAAGTCCACATTTGTTTGAAACCAAAAAGTCGCAGAAGAACAATTTTTTTTAAATCTACATAGAGTTCATCTGTGGCAGAAACGAGCATACGTTATTTCACCACATGGCCGCCATCTTAGAACATATCCTCAATTGTATTTATGATATCATTAAATCGGTTCTTTTCCATATATCAATAAATAGTGGGCACATATAAAAAATTCAATTAATGATATCTTCAAAACAATTTATGATATCATAAAATACACCGAATTCATAATATCATTAATTCTAATAATGATATCATAAAAAGAATTAATAATATCGTTAAAAGAATTGATGATATCATTAATTATTTTAATGATATCATTAATAGAATTAATAATATCTTTAAATAAGGAATAAAAAGAAAAACGGCTTGCCATATGAGCGTACTATTTTTTTACTAAGCAGTGACGTGTATATTTAATCCAGAAATGAAATGGGTTGAGTCACAGTCGTTTATTCGCAGGCTTACCTCAGCGGTTAGCTTTTCGGACTTCGGACTATCCTTTGAGTGTATCGGTCACAGGTTCGAATCCTCTTATGGACCTCAGGTATTTTACAGGTTCGCAAGAATGTAAATCCGGCAATCACGAGAGTGTTGTTTGATTTGTTTGTTTATTTTGTTTTCTTTTTTATACAATTTTCCCCGCTTTTACACCGCAAGACAAAGGACAACCTTTCATCATATATGTGAAATAGCTTATGAATACGAAATTCAATCCTGATCGGGGAATTCAAGCGAGAACATTTCATTGTAAGATTTAAGTGTCATTACGGTGTATCGTGGCACTACCTGTGAGGTAATCCTCCTGTAATTTACTTGTGTAAGCGACATTAACAATAGGTATCAATCACACGTCAGTTGGTGAGAAACCCCCGACCACCTGCAGTACTGAGCTTGAATACGCCTGTATTTTCTCTCGCTAAGTGGAGCAATTAAAATACTATTAAAACTCGTCTGGGTGTTAATTGGGCAAACACAGTGGTAATCTCACCTATTGAATTCTCCCAACGAGCTCTACTTAACTGTTGTTGTTACTGTTACAGGTTTCACACGGAACTAATCCGGCTGCTTTCTTAGGATCAAATAGTTTTCTATGCGCTGCCAGCGAGATGTGTTTACAAAGAAAACAACCACCCAGAGCGTTTACTGGGGATTGCGTATGTTTACCCGTCAGGTGCTATGTGGAGACCATTGGGGAAAAACACGTTACATTCCATGATATTGTATTTTATGTTGGCTTCCGAATCAGGCAAAGCTAAATTCAGATTTTAATTTGTTTGTTTTACCAAAAGTCTCATTAACTAGGTGACACGGTTCTGGCTTTAACAGTTTGTTTTGTGGGGGTTTAGATAACAGTAGACTATATGATTTACTCCAGCGAATGTCACTGATATGCTGCCGATGCCAACTCTTCAAGAATTGTCAGGGCTAAATCGCTAACTGCACATATGTATATATGCATTCGTAGGTGTGCAAGGCGAGATGAAATGACTCAGTTCGGAAAACATCAAAGTTGCTTCTCTTGTTTCTGTATCTTTGTACTGTTCATCGAATCTGAACGCACTATGATGAATGATAAGTCCAACTCATATCGTAAAGAGACTGTGACGTCATTTAAAATGAGCCATCTTCTTTTGCACTTATTTATTATCATTTGCTGTTCTGTGGCAATCGTCGCCCAAAATATTGACGGAAATTAATGCGGGGTGGTCTTGCGTACAAGAATTGTCATCTATAGCAACTCTCGCGAGAATACGATTGGGCCCTTATTATGTTATGCATTCTTAAATAGATATCGAATCACTCGCTCTTTCAGCGAGACTTTGACTTTTAATATGAGAGTCCCTTCGTAACACAGCATCTGATTGGTTGAATTGCGTAGAAGTTCCCATGCATTCAATCAGTCGATTGGAAGCCAAGTCCGACTATATAGGCATAACCCAACAAGGGTTGTAGTGCTGAGCAGCTAAGAGTAAAACTATCAAAGATCTTCCTTACTCAGTGAAAATTCCGTCAGCTTTGCGAGATACAAGTAACTGCTATGGTATATTCACTACGCTCGTCAGTGATAGATGTATAAATATATACGAAAATACTGCATTTTGATTTGTCGGAAGACTATTTACCGACGCATTTTTACGCACACTTTTAAATAAATTTGGTGAATTGTAGATAGGTTTAAGATACGTCAGTTACACTTTGGAGTCCATTAATAATGTTAATTAGGTTCTAAACTCACAACACATTGGCCCACTGCCGTGGCTAAGTGGTAAGCATGTATGCTTACTCATCCTACTCCGATGTGCACATTCATGGGATCGAGTCTGTCGACCATCATGTATATCAATTAGTCAGAAGATGCTGCTCCGGCAATCGCGGGGATGTGTTTTACTAGGTTTCCTCCCGGTTTTCTACCGCCATTCGATATGGTACAGTGTGAAGAGGACAATCCATACAAGTCAAATACCCTTGAGTGTGACGTTAAACCCCAATCAAACAAACCGAAACAGTTGAATGTCATGATGGCGACGAACTTATCAAATTCGCGAACACGTGCTCAGTACATTCGAGGGATTTCGAGTGGGGATACTCGTATTGGTTCCTTAACGGTGTTAAGGAGCAAAGGACATGAACATTTACTAGCAGTGCCTGATAGTCACGTTATGTAATAATTGATGACCTGTATTGTCAGTTTCTGCGCAGTACACTCGAGGTGGACATCCCATTGCTGAGCCAGAACCTCATTTTTGTACCATCTAGCTTTTCAAAACAGACTGCAACTGTGGGATAGAGTCGAGTCCTCCCTGTGTAGCCTGGAAGTCACGAGACGGGGCCTTACTTTTAGCCACTGTTACAAAAACATCTAGCTGCTTAAAGCATTGAAAATGTGTAATATCGGTCAACATTAAATGATATTTTTGTTTGATTTGAGAACAAATACATTTGTTAGTATCTTTAAAAAGGGGAATACATTAAACTACAGCTTAGTGACATCATAGCATAGTTCCGGTGTATTTGTGTAGCTGTAAATTTCGTGGAAACAACCACCCAACTTTCCATAATTTACCGAATATCACTCGTGACTTTCAAAATGGTCCTGGTTTATGACCAATCGGTCTAACACTATTCATGGAGGTAAGAAGGCGACGGTTTAAATCAAATGCTAGAAACTCTATGGTTTCTAATGGCTCTAACCATGGTTTGTTTGTTTGTTTTGTTGCTTTTGAGATACACTCCAAAGAAAGAGAGACACTTTCATCAACAAAGAAAATGTAAATAGTTTTTTTATATTACATCGAGAGGAAGTAACATTGTACACATGGAAATGAAGGGAGCCCGGGTCTGTGGTATATCATTTCACGGCCCGAGTCGCTTTAATGATATGGGTCTTATCGAAACATCAAAGAGGCTTCTAAAGCCATTCATCATTTTTTAAAAGTAAATAATGATATATGAACCCGTCTCGTTTTAAAAAGGGCGTAAAAATAAATAGATTGGTGTCTGTGACATTCAGAGGTGACAATTTACTTGTAAACGACATACTTTAATTAAAGATCACTCGAGCTATTTTCGGCACAGGGTTTAACCTCCAAGTTAAACTCAGTTTGTTCACATCCTCTGTCGAGTACTGCCGCAGGTCTGGCGTGATTCGTGTGTTTTACACCTCGCACGAGGCGTCGGCAAGAATGAGCGACTTTTACACTGCCGCAGCGGTCCGTTATACAACTTGAATGTTTAGTAACCGCCTCTTCCTTTCGCAATACTTGTGTCCGCTTTAAAACAATGGCAGGTCCAGGTTGTCGTTTTTCCTGCCATCTGACCATACATGGAAAAGCAGAGACCTTACTCACTAAATACTTATGGTATAGCAGTCAAAGAAGAACACCAAGTGACATCGCAACTTTCCAAATATTTAGCTTCACAGTTGAAATAAATATGTTTATACCGTTGGTTCGAATTTAACAATAATTTAACGCGTATTAATAGAAACCTCAATATATATCATAGGTTATTATCTCGTTCGCATCAGTATGTATAAAGCAATTTCATTATATCCACCGTTTTCCACTTCGATGTAGCCTGTTTTCACATATACATAGTCAGGAATTTCCCCAAAGTCTTGGCAGGAAATCAAAATTAGAGAAGACTTGGGAATTAATGTTTTTTAACAATAACGTTTAACCCGGCAATCATATTTTTTTCAAATATTATCGTGATTACAATAAGTCAATTATTACATAAAAATCAATGTAAATCATAGGTATTACACCAAAAATAATGTAAATCAGTTATTAGATTACAGCCTATGTTAATAACATTTATTACATCACAAAGCACCAATGTTAACCATTTCGATTGCATCATATAACACTTGTCACATCAAAATCAATATAAATCATATGTATTCGTTCAAGCCCAATGTAAATTATCTAATTGTTAAATCAAAACCAATGTAAATAATATAATATTTATTACATCAAAACCAATGTAAATTATCTAATTATTAAATCAAAACCAGTGTAAATAATATAATATTTATTACATCAAACCCAATGTAAATCACCTAATTATTAAATCAACATCAATGTAAATAATATAATATTTATTACATCAAACCCAATGTAAATCCCCTAATTATTAAATCAACACCAATGTAAATAATATAATATTTATTACATCATATAATTATTACATCAAAACCCTCATCCAGGCCTAAGTCATATGTATCAGTTCAAACCAATGTAAATCATATTTATTACATAACACGTGACCACTGTGAATCAGAGTTATCACATCACAGCCGTTGTATTGAGTTTGTTTGATTGGAGTTCAACGACGTACTCAAGGGTAATTCACTTATATGACGACTAATTGCCCATATTACAACGGGAAATCGGGAAAGATCTAGTAAAACCATTCCCGCGATGGCCGGAACTACATCGTCTGACTCAACCATCGTCAATTAGATTAATTAATTAATTTGTGTTTATATTTCGCGATACTTAAATTATAACCAACGAGAAAGTCGATTTGTTGATACAATAAGATTCATTGTCATTTTCTATGTTACCGTGGGAGTTTGCTAAACCACGTGAGACCCCTAATTTATCTGCGATTGGTCAGCTGAACCAGTCAGTGGCGAGCACGTGCTGTGTGAAATTAACAAGTTTTCTCAGTCGACTCTCTTACTATTGTGAGCATGGAACTGTGTGGACGTGTGTAAACAGCCTACTGCGTATGTGTCGCTTTCATAGCCGGTAGCCAGTCATTGCGCTGACTATGCACGGAGATTTTACTACGTTTCGGTTGTCATCACCCATTTTCCTACACTGCCCGAATCAATGAATGGATTATTTTAGCTGAGCCCAAAATAAGGAAACAAATTATTTCTCAAAATGGATACGCATATTACAGTTGCAATTGTCGTAAGTCTATTTGTATTAGGCTGTACTGCTTTTGATTCCCCGTTTTTATCACACCCCCCTGAAAAAAGCGTGAAACCTGGATCCCAGTGCGGACAGTGCAATGAAAGTTCATGTCCAAGACTTCAATACTGTGTGGCGAAGGTTGTCAAAGACCACTGTGGATGTTGTAATATATGTTCAACGGATTTGTACCAAGCCAAAACTATGATGAGACAAGATAGCCCCGCTGTCGAAGGTAATCCATTTAATTTGATATCGTAGCCACACATGTTGTAATACTTTATCCGATCTCACGTCTTGATGGCATTTTATATGTACACAGATTTCTACCTCCAGTTGGTAGTTTTGAAAAAATAAAAAATAAAAATTTTGTAAACGCCTAGCATTTTATGGTAAGAGACTTCTGAATTTGTTTAACATGCTAATACTACGCTCAACTGAGATTTTATAAAGAAACTGCTTTAATCCAATTTCTCTGCGTTTCATGCAGTTGTTTCCTTACACTGTGACTAGCTGGTGCCGGACCAAGTGTTAGTTTACTGTGCTTGGAATGTATATGGTGGCGGACAGGGTGTCAGTATACTGTGACTGGTAGGGGTTGTCGGACAAGTCACTATACTGTGACTGGTGTCGGATAGGATGCCAGTATGCTGTGACTGGTGGTGGGGTGTCGGTTAGGGTGTCAGTATGCAGTGACTGGTGGTGGGTAGTCGTGTAGGGAGTCAGTATGCAGTGACTGGGTGTATATTAAGGGGTGGTATACCGTTGTTTAAATACAGTTTCAATATGCTGTGACTGGGAGGGGAGGGTGTCGGCCAGGGTTTCAATATGCTGTGACTGGTAGGCGAGGGTATCGGACAGGGTTTCAATATGCTGCGACTGGGAGGTGTGGGTATCGATCAGGGTTTCAATATGCTGTCACTGGTAGGTGAGGGTGTCGGACAGGGTTTCAATATGCTGTGACTGGGAGGTGAGGGTGTCGGACAGGGTTTCAATATGCTGTGACTGAGAGGTGAGGGCGTTGGACAGGGTTTCAATATGCTGTGACTGGTAGGTTACGGTGTCGGGCAGGGTTTCAATATGCTGTGACTGATCGTTGGGTGTCAGGCAGGGATATTATACGATTTGGTTGGTCGTTGGGTGTCGGACAGGGTTTCAATATGCTGTGATTGATGGTGGAGTGTCGGATAGGGTGTTCGTATGCTGTGACGGTGGGGTGTTGGACCTGTTATCAATTTGCCGTGACTAAGCGTTGGTGTGTCTGACAGGGTGTCAGTATATTGTGACTGAATAATAGTGTGTTTGTCCGGGTGTCGTGTCAGTCAGTATACTGTGAAGTGGAAAATGTGCAAACCAAAAAGTGTACTCGACAAATGTATTAGCAACTCTTATAGATACTGCATTGCCTGGCTACAAGTTGTGACCATAGGCATGGACTAAACTGGTTTACCTGTAACGATTTTAAGTGGACTTTTAGGCCTACTTGTTACACTTACTAGTTACACTTATGTTAACTTAGGTCCCATCATACGAGTAAGAAGGGGCGGTTCTCTAGTGAGTGAAATAACCGTAGGCACTATATTAGACCCGAGAGAGGAAATTTTTCAAGGCTCATATCATACATATAGCTTTGTGCCAAGGAAATGCTACCTAAAATAACAGAAAAACACTGTTAATCACCAGGATATGTTTTGAATACCACGGTTTGTCAGTTTTACTACATTGAGTTGGTGTGCCAAGATTCAGTGGCTGTCATCCAAACTTCCATAATACCTCGTTCGATCACGTAGAAGAGGTTTGGATGGTCTATATAGCGTCTGAGCTCGTCTTTTATACCGTTATAGCTCTATAACACACCAATATACCCTAACAATGACAATACTTTTAACCCATTAGTTTTACCGATAAATAAACTGTACCGTCTAGCTTAACTTTTCTGATCTCATAAGTGAAATACCAATGAGTAAGTGTTAAACGCCAATCAACCAATCAATCAGTATCAATCAGAATCAGTTACCGATTTTATTGAACACTGGTTATTAGATTGTGAACCACACCTATAATTGACGAATTTGATGACATAAATATGCATAATATTTGTTAGTGCAGAGCAACTTAAGTTTTCAACCTTATAAAATTAAAACACCAACAACAGTGTCATGAATAATTACATTACATAATAATATATTATATTTCTATAGGTCATACTTGTGGCCCATACATGACCTCAAAGCGTCTATCAAACTGCACGTGATATATACTACAATGATGATGACAGCAGAACACTAAACTGTATATCTTAAGAGCAATTACATTGGATTTTTTAATTTCTGCGACTGCTATTTTATTGTAGAAAAATTAATAATAATAATAAGATACAGTTCATTTCGTCAGTTCCATTGATCCATTTGTTATTAGTTACAGCGTTGCCTTGGTAACTTTTTACAGTTGAAAAATTTGCAACCTTTTTAAGATACTAAAATGTAATAAATCTTTTAGAATCTAAGTACATGGTATACACTCATCATGCAGTTGATCGGCCGAAATTCCTCACTAGCTTTCGTTGAATTCTTTCTCTTGTAAATGTGATTTTTTTTTGTTAAAATCCAAATTTACAATGCGAGTTCTCTTAATTGTTGACGACATAAATGTCTAAATAACATTTGGAACATTGGAATTAACAACTAGTAGGCCGTTGGTTTATATCGTGTCGGTCTAGATCCAAAGGCCGTATTAAGTTTCATTTTAATAGCTAGCTTATGTAACCTTTTCATTACGTAATACTTTCGTTTTTGTGGACCAGTGCTCAAATTTATTTGGCAGTTCGTCAAACTGTGCCAGGTTTGCTAACATTCTCTAATTTTGTTAACCATCAATACGATAGCGAGAAAACTGTTTATGTTGGACGTTATACAACTGTATTGGGTTTTATTCTTGGAACTCGTCTTTCTATATCCATTGATATACACGCACTAATAAAGCGATCGGCGAATACTTTCTACTACACAGACTTATCATGTGATATCACACATTTGTACTTAATTCTGTTAAATATGTGGCAACAAGGACGATATCCAAGCTACAATCAGTGCATGACATTTAAACGGGGATAATTATATTTTTATTGCAGAGAAAGAAAGAAAATTCGCTTGCCTTTACCAGAATCTGAACTATTATAAATATTTTTGTTCATTCCTTGACTGATTTATAAATCATAAATTTAACTTGTTAACCATACTGTTTTGAACATATAGATATTGAAATTATTTTACACTTACTACTCCAAATTCCCGAAGAACACTAGAAAGCTAATTATAGCACACAATTGGTGCTGTTCCAGGAGGAACAATTATACTCCCAAATTTGTACAATCGGCGAGGTGGATATTTCCTCAAACGCGTTATCTGTTTGCTTATTTGTCCGTCTGTTGACACAATTTTGTCCAACGTTCTTTTTCTTTTTTTTTGTTCCTGCGGCCGTGGATAAGTGTTTTCATTCCGATTTCTCGTCGTAATTAAGCAATGAACAGTGTAAAGTGGACAGTCCGTCGTCATATAAGTGAAATACTCTTGAAGACGAGGTATTACCCCAATCAAACAAACACACAAATCAAGTTTTGTTTATTTAATAACTGTTATTGTTTTATTTTTCCCCGTGTCTAATCTCAAAAGTTCTAGTTTCAATCCACAGTGGAAACAGTTACATTTTCTTTCCTGTATGTAAAATGTATTACTTGGCCCCCCAATCTGTTTGCTCATAGAAAGATAGAATTAGGGTTCGCCTTTAAAGGGAGATGGAGTTTTCGGCACCCTAGGCGCTGAGAAATCTCAGGTCAACACGACCTAGTCAAATTTGCGGCATACACATTTTGCTGAAAACATTTACTGAATATAATGTCGTTTGTATACTGTAGATAATCAGTTTTGATATAATCAGGTTGTTTGGGCGCACGGTTATAGCAAACACTAACTTGACATTTTTTTACATACAATAATGTTTCTTATTTAGTTTACACTGTAAATCCACAAGTAGTACTTATGTTCTCTAAGCCTTTAAGGTTGAGCATTGTGCTGTCAGGAAGGCTGTGTTTAAGTGGATAAGGAAGGGACGCGTCCGCTTGAGAGCCTAACACCTCCATCATAATCATCTACACAGAAACCCCGTCATATAGGCTATTATTACAGCGTTTACATACACATACAGGCTACGTGGGTATAATTACGTGTACATTAGAACCCATCAATCACAGTTCACAGCAAAAGAAAAGTTACCACAAAAACTCTTGTAAAACTTCTTTTTTCATGAAACGCACGACACGGTGCTAAATTATAACCGGCTTCTACATGCCAGTGGAACACGAGACAAATTTCTGACAGCTTCATAATAAAACCCATGCATGCGTTGTCTATCGTTCGTATTGTGCTACTTTTTGTTCTATCTGTCAAACATACATCACTTCCCCGTGGTTTTTGTCACAACCCTGTATATTTCACCATAAACATGCCACTATACTTGAGGTTTTTTTTGTTTTCTTTTTAACTGATTTGTCATGTTACTCTCTGATTTATATACGTGTCAAGTTTACAAAATGGGTTTATTGTCTGTCTACACATCATCTATCGTATGAGTGTGTATTCTCTAAATCTATAATACTTGGGCCTATAGAGGGTTGTTATGATGTTGTTTCCTTTTGTCTTGTTACTCTCAGAACTGAGAGGCAAATTTAAGCCGATCTGTTCCACGGGGGCTCGGTGTATACCCTACCTTTCTATGGTACCGGGCCCCTCTGATCTTTTTGTTGTGTCCCTGAGTTGTGTCTCTTGTCATCGCAGGGAGCGGGTGGGCCATGGCCCTGCAGAATACTCCCTCGGCTTCCTCGGTAACGGGAAGCAAATTTGTTTGCGATGTTCTGTATTTTTGTCCGTCGTCATATAAGTGAAATACCCTTGAGTACGACGTTAAACATCAATCAATCAAACAAAACAAACAAACAAACACAGATTCAAAGGACAGGACAGTCACTTGGCCCAAATACGCTTCTTATTATAGACTTGTATTATGCGGTCAATAGAGTTACGACGTCCAGCCATACCTAGTCCAGCCAGCAATTCCTTTAATGGTCTAGCACCGGACCGTTTTTGTCGAAAAAAACATGACGAGGCTGGTGTTTTCGAACGAGAAACCAGTCCTCAAACGGTCGAGCACAAAAAAGTCGGTTAGGCAAATCTTACCTTCTTTCATTGTCTATAATCCACTAAATCTGAGGCGATTCTCGACAAATCATTTATTCAAGATATATATGTCGATTTCGTTTTTTCACCGGCAACGATTAATAGTTCTATAGATACAGGTAAATGCATTAGAAGTATTGATAATTATTAAGATAGCGATAGCTAATATAAGGGATCAATAAATAAGGATCGATAACGATAAATAACAATCAATATTGATAAATAATAATGGTTATTTAGCCTACCATACCCATATTGTGATAGAACTCTCAGAGTCCATCACATATAAACTAGTAGTAAATGGCAACCATCACGATTAAAACATTTTGTTTTTTACAAAAACTTGCGATCGTTAAAAAAGGCAAATACTGTAAATGGTGATTTTCAAAATGTATAAGATTTGTCCCGATAAGTTTAATTTGGCTCTACAGCTGTATAAAGTATTATCAAAATTATTGACCTATTGATCTAAGTGAAGTGTGTATGTCTAATACCATCTGTTGTTTTATTAATGTTTGCCTGGGTGGATATTAGTACCTGGCACAATTTCGTTTTGAAGGTTAGTTGCACTTAAGAAGACGAACGTTGAGTTTCCATTTTGAAGTTGTTATTAATCAACTCGACCAAAATTTTTATATTAAATGACGACGGCTGAAAGCAGTATGGGCAGAAAGTGTTTGGTTTCTCTTTATAGAGAATAATAAACTTGACCATTATGGAGGCGACAAATAGGAGTGGATAAACTGTTTTATTTCATAACATTCTTGCTTAAAAGTGTCTTGTTTGTTATGTAAATATTTCCAGTAAAGTAGAGCCAGTATGTAAAATCACAAGTAAGTAGAAAAAATAACTTTAATTTAGATATAGTTTTTTTTTATCGTGGTATCAGACATCCATGAACTGTGTTGCCCATGTACCATTTTCTCTTTGTATGCTTGAGGCGGTTGGGAGAGAGCTCACTGCTGCCCTGGTGCTCTCAGAGCTTAGGGGCAACACAAAGCTGAGCTTTTTGTTATGTATTTGTATTACGTCTCGTTGTTGTGTTGGGATTCGTTTCACAAAGCGATCTTCGCTTACGTTGAAGGTAACTGATATGGCAACACTACGTCTTCAACACTGGTCGTCATGGCAATTACGTTTCGCGTAAGCTAAAGTCGCTTTTTGACACGGGCCCCTGCATTGTCCGTGTCTTTGTAACCAGTGGCGTCGAGTGTAATTTATTTTATCCGTTGGGCTGGTTCGTTTGTGAACTTCAAAGTAAACTCCCAGTTAAACAAATCGTTTTACTGAAGACAATCGTATTATTTGTTACTAAAACTAATTACGTTCATAATCCAGAGTGTCAAAACAAAGTAATACCAAGGGTTAAATACACTTTGTTACAAATTGAATATAGGAATGTATACATATCACGATTACACTTAGCATCTACTGAAATTTGATTAAATTTAATAGCCTTAGCCCTAAATACAAGCTGTAAGGAAATGCAGATTATTACGAAAATGTCGATTTTCTTAATGTCCAGTTCCTATGTTGCAATCAGTTTCATCACCACTAGAAATCGTTTTTAAACCAAAGCAGACAGCATAATGGAAATAATCTTGTAAAGGCTTTTGTTAATGCCAACGTCATATTGATATCCGATATGTTTGATAGACGTTGAACTATTTAATTTACAGTTATATCTTCTAATGCAAAAATGTATTTACTCCATGAATATTTGACTCGGCAAGTCGATCAAGACGAATGCAATTTAAAAATTGTAAGGTTTTAATGGAATATTTTCACTGTCAAATATCATATGCCAAGCTGAAATTAACGGAGATATCAAAGAGCAACAGGTGGACAGATTTGTCTGCTACACCTTGCGTACCTTTACAATTTCCAACGATTCAATGCATTAAATTGCTTATTTCTGCAAGTTGGGTATCGTCCACATTTTGCTGGAACAGGAAGCCGCCCACTTATCTAAGCCCACTTATCTAAATCGATAGACAAATGAGTACAGTATCGCATGTCCTCCAGATATTAGCACCTAAAATCTCATCAGATTTTAAAAGTTCGATTTTTTTCTGAATTTACGTAAAAGAGAATGAAATGCGTTTGGTGACTTATCCCAAAACTGCTAAATCGAGCAACCAGTCTCTCGAGATTTTAAGAGATTGAACTCATAACTTACATAGATTTCTGAAACTTATCCAGTTTATACGATATCTTACTTTGTGCCTAGTTAAATTTTGGTGTGAGTAATCTTATGTTGGCCTACAATCTCTCTCTGGTTAACGCTCCATTGTAATTTTGGGGAAATTTTTTCAACTTGCCTGGTTTAAATGTTTATTTAATCGGTATGTACACGTCACACTTAAGGATATAGCGACTTTGCATTACCGGTAAATACCCGTGGGAAACGGGTACGACGAGAAATGCAAGTTTTTTTTACATTAGGTCCTTTGATAACCTTTAAAACGTTTCTGATATATTTCACTAGAAATTCATACATTTTTTATCAATGCAACTCACGGATACAATTCCCAAATTGAGGCACTACATTATCTCCTGAATAACCTTCACAACACGGCTTACCAGAGGGTTTTGAAATATTGAAAGTCCTAAAGAATACTTAATTGTTCAATAATAAAGACAGTTTGAAATGGCTGTTTTCTATTTATACGATGAGAGTACGCTACTTTATTTTTTAGATGCTCCAGACTTTTAAGACTGACAAAAAAATGTACTAAGCTGCTAAAGAATAAAATGCCTTTATGGGCGTTTCCAAGCCGCGAGAGGTTGTCAATGCTCGTCAGAAGAAAGGACTATGGTGGGTGAAGTGCGTCTTATATGGTGGGCCAAGTGCGTCTGAAGTCGACACTGTATGACGTGAGTGTTAAAAATGACTAGGTGTTAAACCAGCCAATCAAATGGCCTTATTTCAAAGACGATAATTTTTGTTATTTTTTTTTTCACGTTCAAATGTTTGTCTTACGTCAGTTTATTTACGTGAGCGTGGTCAAAATGGTCGCGTTAGAAGTTTTCCGTCATGTATGGTGTTCCAAATGACGCGTCCTCAAATTATTTTACGAGTTATATAAGGTTTTCATTACGTAACATAGCACACCGGAAACGTCCAATAACGATTTTGTCATGTATCAAAGTATACAGGAAATGCGATGAAGATAAACCAAACATATCATTCTTAACTAGTCAATCACAGGGCTGGAGTAATAACTTTTCTGCGCATAATACGCTCACCGCAGCAGGTCTCAACTTTTACGTTGTTGGGAAGAAATCGATTCCTGACGGGGTGCTGTATAACATGACAAAAAACCTAATCTAACACGTCAAATAATTTGAGGACATGTCATTTTGAACAACATACACGACGAACACTTTCTGACCGTGTGCATTTTGACCAAAGATCACGTAAGATAACAAACGTTGATGTGAGAGAAAAACTGTGACGTGGTGTTCTTGGAAATGAGGCGGTTTGATTGGCTGGTTAAACCCCTAGTCATTTTTGTTTGTTTGTTTGATCGGTGTTTAACGTCGTACTCAAGGGTATTTCACTTATAAGACGACGGATTGTCCACTTCACACAGCCTTATTACAGTGGAAAACCGTGCGGAAACCTCGTAAAAACCACCCCGCGATTGCCGGAGCCACAACATTTGACTCGCTCATATAACTGATGGTCGAAAGGCGGACTCGAACCCGTGAACGGTAAATCGAAGCATGTTCAGTTCAGGAAGCACGGCCGCTAGCGAGGAACCTCAGATAACCCTATCGAGTTTATTACTTATCACACTGAAGACAGCCTATATCGGGAAGAAATAAACGTTTTCCGCTTTGGGGTGAAACATAAGCTAACTACTGCACCTTGGGAAAGTGACCTAATTACTAGTGTTGAAAACGTATGGGAGCAGCTCCAGAAACACTGCCACCTTCCGGATTCGTTCATGAAAAGAGAGAAAATAAAACACAGCATTCAAGCCATGACCTAAAATCTACCTGATTTTGATTCAAGACGTCTTGTGACCTACAGCAAATCTGTTAGAGTGCTAAAAACATATCCGCTCTAAATACGTTTTGATAAAACCCGACAAAAGAACTGGTACAGTTGTTATGAAAATAGAAGACTATGTGAAATGTATGTCTTGCGTATTGAGTGATCAGACTATATTCAAGGAAATAATCCCACCCTCACATGATTCCCACTTTACAACGGAATCTTAAAGGACTCTGTACCAAAGGGGAGATAACAGAAGAGGAATATAAAACCCTGCGCCCACAGAACGGAAGACCTGCCAGAGCATACGGTTCACCCAAAATCCACATAGAGTAAGTACACTGACCTTTCGCCATTCAGGCCAGTTGTAGACAATACTGGATCCACGTACTACAAATTAAGTCAATATTTATCCGATCTGTTAAGCCCATTATGTAGAATTGTTCATAGAGTAAAAGACTCTTTTGAAGCCGCCGACAGAATTTAAAACATTTCTCCTTAACTCTTCAACAACGGATATCGCTTCCTCTCGTCTGATGTTACCTCTCTGTTTACTAATGCACTGAAACCAATTTTTTATTACAAAATAACAGACACGTACCTTAAAAAACCTTATTTTAGACTGCTGCAGGCCTACTAAATCTCCTTTTATGTTTGATTCTGCATTTTACCAACAAACTAATTTGTTATTATGGTTTCACCTATTGGACCTTTCTAAATGTCTCAATTAACGTAGAATTATCTATGTCTGAAGCGGTCAGCTGTGTTCGACCTTATTTCCTTAAGCTATGGCAAAGAGTCTGGGATATATCAGAGAAAGGCCGTTTTTATTATAATATAACCCGTCCGTACATATTACCCAGTCTGTGTTGGGATCTCATAAACACAATGGTGAATGAAATCTGTAAAGCCGACGTCTGTTAAATTTCAGAGTTAAAACTGTCATTTAAATACATTGTTTTAAAACTCTATTTCGCCTTTTCGTTCAATTATAAAAAAATTATGCTTTTAATTAAATTTATTTGAGTAATCTTGAAACAAACCCGAGTTCAATCACTTACATACGTTTTGGCAGTTTTCTCAGCTTTCATTTTTCTTGATTTTTATAATTGAAATTGTTTATTTCTCGTAAACTAACTCAATTTGCACTAAGTCTTTGAAATTTGGCACAGACAATCTTGAAGCCATTATCTAAAAAACTGTCATGCAGTTTTTTTATATTGATTTTCGTTTTGAAGATATTTAGCAAATATTTTTT
>JARFOD010094080.1:0-17393 GCA_031763545.1 Mopalia muscosa | reverse complement strand
CACATGGGGTGCAGTTAATGTAAACTTTTGACAAAGTTATCCAAATTTAGGCTGTTGGGTTTCGTTTATTGTGAACTGTCAACAGTGAATAAAACAAATTCCAAGGGTCGGAAAAATACGGGATTTATTTTACAGATAGTTTATAGTATTATCTTTGTAATTCAGTCACTTTTAATCGGATTTAAAACCCATTAGGGAATACCTTTAAAGAAGGTCATAGACCGACGGTGATTTTGATTGGCTGGAGAGCCGAAGCCAGCCACCCTTATTTTGCGCTGAGAAATCTCTTGTTTCGTTTTTTTTTTTTGTTTCGTGAATGGTCTTAGCTTGCGTGAGCGGTGACCGTTCGCGTGAATTTTTGTTTGGGTAACCTCCACGTAACCTGAACGAGCGTTCGCGGGAAAAAATAAGGCCTGCTGTAGAGTGCAACATTAAACGCAAATCAAATGATCAAATTCTCATAACAAGAATTATGTCTCCTATAGAAATGGAGAATTAGCTGTACTGTAAATATAATTATGTTTGTGGCCTTGTCTTGCTTGTGTTTTTGGTCCTGGTCCTTGTACAAGAGTATCCTCAGATTTCGTCTATATTTGATTGGACCTACTAGGGTCATGTTCAGAGAGTTGGCTTTGGAAATAATAAATGCCCAAATGACCATCCAAACATTTGTTTTAGACTCACTATTTAACCCAATTTAAGGTGCTGTACATTACCTCAATATATTTATTGATACCATTAATAACCTATTGGCATTTGATTAATGTCTTCTCTCTGTTTGTGATAGAGCTGAGAGTTATACCCCGAGAACCTCCGACCATTCAGAAAAACAAGAGATCCATCCGTCTACAGAGCAGCAGGAAGCCAAAAGAAGTGCTGCTAACAACTAACTATGAGAGAGAAAAATCCCGATTTTCACGCTCTATTCTGCCTAATCCAATTCATACTTCACGTCGGTTGTTGTCACAGCAAAGAGCTGAAAAAATAGAGAAACGTGCAGCTAAGGAAAGGAGGAGAAATATCCACTATGTACCACGTCATAAACGAAATGTGGGTACTGTCGAACAAAAGACTGAGAAGACGAGTAAGGGCAGCTTTGACCAGGGCAATTACGACCGCATGATACGTCTCCTCAACAGACTATTGAATGTTAATAAGAATAACTGTGGTGCCAAGAAAGACTATGAGTTATTATTACCTGGGGATGTAGGCTTCGGTGTGGATTTTCAATTTGAAGCTCAGGCAAGAACTGGTCTAAGATTAGCTCATTTCCTCAGCAACTTTCTACAAAATGTGAGAGAAGATGAGCAGTTTGGTGACATCCGGGGTGACCGCCTGCTTAATGAAACCCACATCTTTGGAGAAGTGCTGGCAAATGTAATGGGGGATTTTAGAATATATGCAAGTGGAGTATTTTTTGACAAGTACAAGTTCCGAATGTTAACCCCAGTCAACAATACAGATCCTCGCTATGATAGTGGAATTACTAGGGAATATTTCGGTCCGTTTGCATACCGAATTCCAGATGACGATGTTGAGCAAGGCTTGGATGAATTCAAGGCAATTGATTTTGCAGGCTACAATACTTCATATACCAACAAGCGTTGGTTTATTGACAT
The DNA here is from genome assembly GCA_031763545.1 of Mopalia muscosa. Taxonomy (NCBI): domain Eukaryota; kingdom Metazoa; phylum Mollusca; class Polyplacophora; order Chitonida; family Mopaliidae; genus Mopalia; species Mopalia muscosa. Next base: position 15,774 of record JARFOD010094080.1, on the reverse strand, counting down.
GAAGTCAAGATGGGCTACCAATTTTTACAGCTTGAAAAAATTCACAATGAGGTCAATGGTTCGTTATGACAGTAATGGTACAAGTCTTGTGAGATTTGAACACTACCCATTGTCTTATCGAGCCCCAACCTATGAAGACGGTGTTTGGCTCCGCCCACAGTTTAAATGTGATGGACTTGTGAATAACTGGGTTCTTACCTATGTGGTTCCTTTCTTTGGAATGAATAGTCTCCGAACAAAATATGAGTTTAAGTTAGTATTACATTCTCTATACTTTTTATTCAACCTCTAAATAAATATTTAAGACAGGCAAAGAAGTGGTCAATCCACCATCTAAGTTAAAATCTCAAACCCTGGAGTGCAACCTAAATCAAACAAAAAAATCAATCAAAATGACACATTTGTCAGTTGGTTCTGCTTACTGCTAACATGCAAATTTAAACATGACCCCTCATTATTTTTATCCCTATTTTATGGTCTGTTTACTCTCACAGTATAGTTACTGTAGTTATACTTTTTTATCACCATTTATAACAGTACAATACAGGTGCAGGCCTGTGCTGTTGGGGAGAACTTAATTCAGGAGGACCGATTTATAGGTTTCCGTCTTCCTCTAAATTTGCATTTTGCCACTGATTTTGACAAATTTTGTCATTCGCTAATCATTGAAGATTGTATTATAAAGCAATTTTGCACAACAAAACATTTATGCATTTAAAAAATCAGTAAACCAGGGGAAAATGTAAATGTTGGGTTATCTCACAAAATTTTAGAGGACAGATTTTAAGGTTACGGGTATGCTATGAAGAATTACAGCACAGGCCTGTGGGTGTACGTTGCTTGGTTTGCTATTCTAATAGAACCTATGAATTATCGATTGTCACTAGTTCTAGTCCCTCTGTAAACCATCGAGTATATGAGCTAGTCACATGATGTGACTGCAGCAATTGGGGATGGTTTTTATCTGATTAACCCCAGTTTTCGTGCAGTATTGGGAAGTAACGTCTAATTTCCCTGGGGCTCTTAAAGCTTAGGGGCGACATGAGGCCTATCTGTTTGTGATGTCATAGTATTGCCTAGTCTGGTCATCTGTTTTTTTGTCCTGTGTTGGGCCTCCTATCTTTGTTGGTCGCCAGTGGTTTTGAGGGTGTTTTAAACGTTAAACCCCAATGAGCAAATGGGTAAACCTATCAATTATATCACTGGACGTTTTATATCCAGCATAGTTAACATATATTCAACTTAACCAGTATGTATTATTTTGTAGGGGTGTGGTGACAGTGGATGTCAGACTTGACCTACTCGACATAAACCAATGTCCACAGAATTTTGACGTAGCTAACGCTTTCAAGAACACAGCTAGATGTGACTTTGAGACTACCTATGTAAGTTAAATTGCTAACTAGTGAGATTCTCAAAATATGGTCTTTCATCCAGAGTTTTCAATGCCTGATCAGAATCCACTCTGACAAATACTTCCAATCCAGATCATAACCCACCCCTCAGTACAAGGGTGAGCTTGTCATAGATAAAGCTATGGATATATTTAGTATAAATAATAAATCTGGAACTGGATTTATTATGCATATCCAAGATTGGAAAGAAGAGTGGCAATGTCATCCTATAACAATTCCGTTCTCTTTCTTGGCACTGGCGGAATAATCACATGGTTATAAAAGTGATTATCTTCTGGTGCCATAAAAGATGATGTGAAATTAGAATCATTTATGGAAGCACTGATCCTACTGGGGAACTTTGGTTGTGACTGCAACATCAAATGCGTAAAATTATATAAATTCTTACAGCAGTTTTCACTGAAAGTTTTGCAATTCCCTTCAGTGAGAAAGTGAATAGACAATAGCCCTTTTCAGAGGTGGAGGGCACAATGCGAAGTAAAGAATTATAAGACCTACATCAGGTAACTTAATGCGACAATATTTCTTCTGGTAGAGTTTTTTTAAGTGTCCCCTTCAATGACAGTATTGTTGGATATTAAAGCAACAAAGGACAAAATCACAGTTAACTGCTAATAAACTGAATTGATTGTGTTTTCAGTGTGAACATTTGCCAGGTAAGAGGTTAGCTCGTGGCAGTTATAAATGTGAGTGTGAGCAGGGCTACGAGTACCCATTCTCTGAACAGGCTTGGTTCTTTGACGGACAGACCATGGAGGAGGAATGGAGGAAGAAAATGGCAGGAGAAGCTAACAGGTAAACACACAGTAATTGCCAGTCAAGTTTCTCTACTTTCAACGAAAATTAACGGAAATACAGCTCGGTTGTAGTGCAACCTTGTTGGAGTACAAAATATGCCCTTGTTCCACCTAAAATATATCATATACATGTAGATGTGCAATCACATATAAATGTAAGTTGCTGTAGTTTTTAAGTCTGTTTGCACCAATTTTGTGAAAGGTATATTACACTCTTATTTTGACACTGGCTTTATTTTCTACAGGTTTGAGACTCTGAAGTGTCGTATTGGTGGTTCAATGACCGTGATGGGCAGCTGGACTCTAATATCCTTGTTGTTGCTTCTAACTTCTATCTTCCATTAGTCACTTTCAAATGTACACATAATTATCATCTTGTAAATTTAACCATTAAGCCTTTAATATGTATAGAGTGTATATTTGAAAAAGGACATTGCACTATGCATTGTGCATACATTGACATGTAAGAGGGGTTTTAAAGGCTGTTTAAAAGAAGAAAGCTGGTCTTACTGATAACACTGCATTAGGCATCTTCAAAATGACCTCGCTTTTTTTATACAGTTTATAGTTTTTAATCATTGCGTCCACTGTGACTGGTTTCCTTTGTACCGCCTTAATAGTTTTTTGAAAATTCATTTTGTGTATAAACTATAAATTTGTGATGTACAAATTTAAAAAAATGATCTTGACTTATACAAGTCCTTATGCATTCTATAGGCTCTATTGACAAATCCTTGGAATATTGATGGATAATGTGTTTCTCATTAACATAGAATTGTCTTCTGACATAAAAGCTTAATATTTTAGGACAACATACATAGTCGATAGGCCTACACATATCCACCAATGCAAGATACTTACTTCTTCTCAAAGGTGTCAAATTAAACTTCATTTGAAGGGAATTTATATTTGAAATCTACGCCAAATGTAAAGATTACTAAATATGTATATATTTGTAAATTTTTAAAAATAAATTTTATATATTGTGTTTTGTTGGTTAACGAATACTTTTATAACAGTGTTAGATTGCTGAAAAGTCCATCGTTTCATTTCTGGCCATAGCAACAAGGCATGGTATTTATTGGAATACATCCACAACACATACATAAAACTTTTAAAATGTAACCGGTTTGTGGAACACTATTTGTGTAAATATTTTAAACCATTGAAGTGTTAGGTTTCATCTTTTCTGCTGTTTCTTAAGGCCCATTGGATTCAAACTGGAAGCCGGCTTACCTCCATGGTACAGCCCCCTTGATCATAACCTGGACTATTTTAATATAGTGATATTCACTAAAATGGCGTAAATTGTGTGATCATCAGAAAATAATAGCTGTATAAGTACGTCATTTTTTGTTGACCTACATTACACATTTTCAAATTCTTATGCACCTGGATTCGTTTGTAAAAGTAGAGCCCCTTCATGACTTCCTGGTAAGACAGTTATAAGTTTTCCCCAAAGTTCCCAGTCTGCGTTTAAAAGCTAGATTGTACTTGATGATTTAAACAAAATGTAATAGTAATATTTAATGCCAATAACTTTCTCACCATAGATTCAATAATTTGCCCCAAATAATTATTTTATGATGGTGCCTGGCCATTGTAACATTGCCAGGGAAAGTAATGATTTATTGGGTATACATGCATGGAATCCTATCTAAAATTACTTCCACTATAGGCTTGGTGATGAAATCCACTCCAGATTTTTAAGAATGTACCCCAACTTTGTATAATATGTTCTTGTTTCATAACCATAAAGAAATCAGCATGTGAAAACTGGACTGATTATTAAAGAAGCGTAGAATCGCTATAGCTGCGACATTATCTCTTAACTGGACAGGGGTTATTTAAAATGTTAGCTGATTAAGCATTGCAAAATCTGATATTTAAGTAGTGCTCTAAATTGCTTTTTAAGGAGGGAATGACCCCATTTTCAATAAGAGCACACAGTTTAGCATCATATAAAGCTGCATTCCGAATTTGAACTAAATATCTTAAGCAGTTTGGCTTCTATCCCATTGAAGTTTCCATGTAAAAAAAAAAGTGTGAGATGCAGACATATTTTTGCCATGGATACCTGAAATTTGTTGGACTGATCCCATTTTTAAGAAGAGCATAGTTTAGCATAATATTAAGCTGCATTCCAAATTTGAACTCTCTATCTTAAGCGGTTTGGCTTCTATCCTGTTCACTTGCTCACAAGGGAAAGTTGGACCGACAATGGGTTCTAGAGCTGCACAGTTGCAGCTAAAAATGAAAGGAACAGAAAAGTTTGCTAAATCTGCCAATGGAGTAAGTGAAGTCTATTTGGGATACAGAACGGTTATATTGCAGGTGATCAAACTGTTGATACGCTTGTATCCAAATCTTGTTCATACGCATAATTTTAAAGCCAAGTTAGGTATCGTGAGAATTTCCACTGAAATTCAAGTCACTTATTCTAAATTGGAAATACATAAATGTTGGCATAAACTATACCATTGGAATCCAAATTTTGATCCTAAGTAGACAGGTCTACTGACAATAGCAAACAAGAAGCAATTTAATGTCCCAAACTGTTCAGCACTTTAGATTTTATTTATTTGATTGGGGTTTAATATCATATGCCTACTTAAGGGTATTTCTCTCATTACCCATGGGTACCATATAGGATACTGCCAAGGGCACACTCTATCTTTCCATGGAAGGAACACTTTTAGAACCAATCCACAAATTTCTGTTATAATTCTTGCACATTCTGGATAACTTAAATTCACAAAAATCCTAATCTAGCTTGATCTTTTTGTTCACAAAATTCTAAATTGAAGCCATTTTTTCTGGCGCTATATGTTACACCGCCTATAGTATAAACTTTGTACGGAGAAAATATCCTATTGGATGGGATTGTGTAAAAAGTTATCTGGAATGTGCAAGTTCAATATTATATACATCAGTGTTTTTTTTAGAAAAATAACAGAAATTCTCTGATCAGCAGTTACACAAAATAACCACAGCCTCGGCAGTTACACAAGATAACCACAGCCTCGGCAGTTACACAAGATAACCACAGCCTCGGCAGTTACACAAGATAACCACTGCCTCGGCAGTTACACAAGATAACCACAGCCTCGGCAGTTACACAAGATAACCACAGCCTCGGCAGTTAAACAAGATAACCATAGCCTTGGCAGTTACACAAGATAACCACAGTCTCGGCAGTTACACAAGATAACCACAGCCTCGGCAGTTACACAAGATAACCACAGCCTCGGCAGTTACACAATATAACCAGAGCCTCGGCAGTTACACAAGATAACCACAGCCTCGGCAGTTACACAAGATAACCACAGCCTGGGCAGTTACACAAGATAACCACAACCTCGGCAGTTACACAAGATAACTACAGCCTTGACAGTTACACAAGATAACCACAGCCTCGGCAGTTACACAAGATAACCATAGCCTCGGCAGTTACACAAGATAACCACAGCCTCAGCAGTTACACAAGATAACCACAGCCTCAGCATCATAAATTGGTGAAAAACAACTTGTACACATCAGATGCCTTGACTAAAAAACAACCCAACACTCTTTAGATGTCTTGATTGATCCAATGCACCAACAAAAAACTGCATCTTTATAGTGATGAATTGAGTGAAATGGAAGAAAGATATGTTGGACATTCCCTTAAAGAATAAGCATTGATCATTGTTGAGACAGTTTCAAAGATCCGTGCAAATAAGTTAGAATACATATTAACATGTATTTTTTACTGTAAAGATCTTTCTTGACTAATTGTAAAGAAATAAATTTTAAACCTGCATTTACAATGAGATGGAAAAACTGCATTACATTTTCATAGGATTTTTAACCTTGATTATTATTTTGATCAGCTTTGTCAAAACAAGGCATTTCTTCCAGATTGAATTCCAACCAATACCATATCCCCGGTTTTGCTTTTAGTCAATTAAAGAAAGGGACACATCTATGCTATTGTTTGGGGTTAATGTCATACTGAAAGTAATTTCACTGAGGTAACAGTGCTCCAGCCCATTGGTTGAAGGAAACCAAAGTTGTCACAGGGGCCGCGACCATGGCTTTGTGGAAGCGAGTGCACCTTCTACACTAAACCCGTCGACCATCAGTTATATGAGCGAGTCACATGTTGTGGCTCCGGCAATCGCAGGGGTGGTTTTTATGAGGTTTCCTCTTGGTTTTCCACCGTAATAAGGCTGTGTACAGCGTGAAGTGGACAATCCGTCATCATATTAACATATAAGTGAAATACCCTTTAGTACGACGTTAAACACCAAACAAAGTTGTCACGAGATGGTTGCATTCGAATTTTGAATTCAATCTGCTTAAATTAAAAAACTCATTGTGTGACAGATGAAGAGTGGTAGACTTGTCATCTCCTGTTCTACTATTAAAAGGACTTGTAAGGTTATCTATGAGTTAGTGTGTTACCAAAGTAATTTGAAGGCCCCAACACATTACCCAGCTGTCATGAATTTCTTCTACAGACTTTGATTGGTTCTTGATAAAGTTATTTTTCAGACAGCCCTTTAAAAAGCTGCAGCCTTAGATTGGACAAAAACAACTGCAGTCGAAAACTTTAAATTACAGGACTTTATTGGTTTCTCTTACAATGAACCTGATCCGGCCACACTTGGATTAACCATCACCTATTGTCAGCAGATAACACCAAAAGTATGTCAATATGAATAGGTGCTGAACAGTTAGCTAATTTACATCAGCTCAATCCATAATATCAGAAGTCTATTAACTAGAAGTATGTAACTGCCGTATAGTAATGGCCAGGGCATTGTAGACCAGCAAAAAATGCTCGTCACATTTCAGATCAGTGCATTGTTTGTTGTGAGGAACTCTGGGTAATTTCGTCCCTGATCAGCCACTGTGTATAGCAATTGTTTTCGTTCGGACAGCAGGCTTAATATTTGTCAAATTAGCTGCCATTTATGGTCTATTTAACAGGCACATATTGCATTATAAAGCAAATGTGTTTCGTTTACTCAGCAACATTATGATCGAGGAATGGAAGTTTCCCGATAATGCATCATTTTTAAAGCTGGGTTGTTCTGAATTTCCTTGTGTGCTATGTCACATGGAATATATGACATGGGGCTCAGTCCTTAATGCCGGTTAGCTTATCTATATGGCAGTTTCATACTTCTAGTTAGTAGACTTCTGATAAAATCTAACGGGCAGCTACCATATCTATGGTTTCTACTGAAAGAAGAGTTGTCGTCAAAACAACAAAAAATAAACTGTTAAAATAGCCAAGGACTAACAATTCGGAAGATTTAGGTTCAACTGAACACTAAAATTGAGGTCATATCTCACGTGACTGAATTGCTCGTAACTCAGAGAGCAGCAGGAAGCACCCTCCCAACTGCCTGCCACATTCAAGTAAGATCAGTTTACACAAAATGACTTGTATAATTTTTATCTCACTTTCATGTTCTGAAGGCCTACGGAGTGACCAGTTTTATTAACCTCAATAAATAAAGTTATATACATGTGTCATTTTTTTGGAGTGGACTTATACTGTTATACACGTCCGGACAGTAAAGTAAAGATAACGGTTGTTCTAATTGGCATAAATTACTAAATGTGGCTAAGAACAAAATATGGCATGATTTCAGTCAATTCAAATGAACACTAGCCAAGAGGCACACTTTAACACAGAATAGAATATTTACCACAAAAATAGTTTGAAAAAGAAAATCAACACAAAGACCTGAGATCAATGAGAAACATTTCACAAGTTTTTATTAAACATCTTTGAATCTCTGTTTCTGACTGTATTAGTAATTAATACTTTGTAAAAGTTTTACATAACCAGCCAGAGAAAAAATGTGTCAATATTACTTTTAAATGTTACTCAATAATGAATAAAAAAAGTTTGGATAACTAAAGTGAGAACTAAGCAAAATATCAAACTGTTGATCACATAACAATAATGTATGACTTGGTTAAATCTGTTACGGGAAGGAAGCTGACAATTTTCGCTTAAAATAGCCCCAATTTTGCAACAACAAAAAAAAGCCTTAAAGTTCAATCTCCTGAAAAATGAAAGCGTTACAGAGACAGATGAATCGAGATGATGTGTAAAAAAAACAAAACAAACACCTATATTCTTTTCTGGTTCTACTGGTTTGTTTATAAGTGAAGTGTATTTTACACACTTAAGATAATTTGTTTATCCACTGATTGGTGAACATAGAACATGCATGTGACATTCCATTCAATACTGAAATCCATTTTCATAAGCCTATAATAACATCATCAGAATGACAAACCAAACCCTGTGGTAACTAGTCTGTGCATATATAGAATTAGTGCCTTTCAAAAGTGCCCATTAAATAGAGTGAGAGACATTCATATGTTAAGGTCCCTACAAGCTGCACATGTAGGTCGTACATGTTAAGCAATACAACATGATCACACAGCTTTTATGACAAATAAAAATGATATTTTTTACAAGTCCTCTTTATGTCTATTAACAACAATGTATGAATGGCATAGACACGATCAAGCTGTTTCTTCCTTAGCTTTCTGCATTGACTGTAAAGCTTTTTCTCGCAATGACCTCTCAAGATCAGTCAGTTCTGGACTGGATTCCTCATCCTTAAAAAAAACAACAACAAAATATCAGCTACCTTTACTCTATATCAATATAGCATAAATCTACAATAAGTTTGATATTCTTAAAAACTGTCAATATTATCATGAGCCTAAAGTGTAGAATATAAAATATTGATTTTCAAGAGGAATCCAGTCAAAATGGGCTTTACCAAATGTATTGCAATTAAGAGTTTCAATGGAATCCAACATTAAATCACCACAACCCTTCATCTTCATGAGCAATGTTAAATACATCATTGAATTGACATTGGTACATTTTAATCTGACACAATAAGGACACATTGGTGTAACCGCTCACTAAGGCTAGCAGGCCTCCAAACAATAGACAATTGAACCAATCAATCACTTGTTGATCGGAATTCAATCTAAAGAGAACATTTTTTTGGTGACAAGCAAATCACCAAAACAGGTTTGTAACTGCATGCAGAACTTCTTTTGTCTAATTCTTCAATAAATTACACTCAGTACGTATTCATGTCGCTTTGCTGTTGTTTCATTGGATTCTGCCAGATGATTGAGTGCCTGTATTCTTAAAGCTGTATATGACAAGCTTCTGTCAGGAATAATAATAATAAAGGCTTTATTTATTGAGGGTACAAATTAAACTCAGTCAACAAGTTGTTGATCTTCCCTGAGGCCCTCCACATACTCACAGACTCACTCCCACAAACACACCTTTTTACATTAATTATACAAAATAAAACTTATTAAACAAGATGTGAGAGTGTAAACAACGGTTTAGTGTAATATGTTTACTTAACATTTATTATTTCTATTTGCAGGAACTGAGAATGTTGGTTATATTCAAGTATCAAAACCAGAAACTCCCAAAACATTACCAAGTGAAGATGTCAAAGGTCAAGAGATGGATGACAAGGACACGTATAAACAAACAGCTTATGACAAAGAGGAAGAACCAAAAATTAAATATATTGATGATGCCATTGAAGTTGAAAAGAAAGATGATTATAAAATGGATGACAAGTTTGATAATTTTGATGAAAAAAAGTTTAAATTTACTGAAACGGAGAAAAAAGATTATGAAAAGGACTACAAAAGTGAGACAAAATATGTTGACAAAACATATGATGAAGAAACAGGGGATAAAAAATATGAAAAAGACAATGAGGACTCAAAAGAAAAGGAAAAAGAAGAGGAAAAGAAAATGTATTACTTCGGAGATAAGGATTTAGATAAGAAAATTGATTTTGATGATGATAAAAAATACGATCTTTCTAAGGAGGAATCTGGTGCTAGCAAAGATTCCAAAACCCCACTGGATGTGAAAGATTCATCAGAGGCTGTGACTCCAGTCAAAGACACAAACTTTGATGATGACAAGGATGAATATGATGATTATGATGAATTTGGTTATTATGATGATATAAAAACATTGAGCAACGTCAAAGAATCATTAGAGAAAGAAAGCGAAGGAAAAAGTAAAGGTGATGAAGTTTGTCCAGATGACGAATATAGGAAGTTTAAAGAGGAGCTTTTAAAATACCACTGTGTCAAGTTTGACGAGCCAGATTGTGAGGGGGCAGTCATTGACAGTAAGTTTGATTTTCTCACCCCTCTATAGTCTTATCGAGTAAGCAGGTGGTTGGGAGGGAGATTCCTGTTGCCCTGGTGCTCTCAGAGCTAAGGAGCAACATGAAGTTGGTCTGTTTGTAATGTTTTGTATTATGTCCTCTTTGTCTTGTTTTTATTTTGTTGTTGTCAGTGTTTAGGGCGATTTCCTTTATCCATTGAGCTGGCACTCTGTCAGATGAGTGAAATAACCTTAAGTAAGGCATTAAACCCCAAACAAAGATTCCAATTGATTAATATTTATTTATTCATTCAAAAAAAGGTAACTTTCTCCGGAACACAACATATAAGGTGACTGATTACCCTGCAAATCCTACCTAATGCCTATACATTGACTGTTATAATCAGATTTCTCCACAAGACTTTGGATATCACTGAACTATAGTTGCATGATTTTCCAGGTGGCTCGCAATCTGCTGTATTCTGCCATATGGATGTGTGAATTTGATGTGGCATGAAGAGCATTCAAACTACTCTTACATGTATAAAGGGTAGTTAAGTTCAAATCCTTATCATGCTGGCTTAACACTTAAGGAATGATTTTCAAACAGAGGAAGCACTTTCACATGTTCTGGTTATGTTTTACTATAGAAGTACATACCTGTCCTATAAGTGAAATAACCATACGGTCTGTCTTAACCACCAATAAGGGGTCACCTGTATATCAATCGTGACCTTGGGATTGAGTCTGCTGGTACCATTAGTCAATGATTGGTCAACCAAAATGTCAAATGGATTAGTTATATTAATATCACAATCTGACCTTTTACTGCCGATGATGGCTAGTTTTTCCGCACAAATTACTGTAGGAATTTAATTTCACTCAGAAAATGAATTCTTTCAAATTGAAATGGTGAGTTTTTTAAATATTAATAATGAAAACAAACATACATAGTACAGTTTCATACTTGTTTTAGGGAAAATCATATTAGTTTAAATCAAGCCATAATTATGTTTATTTTTTGTTTCACTAAATATTTTCGGTTTTTGGTGCAATGATACAATAACTGTCGATTAGCGACATTTGGCTTCTGATTTCCTGCCAAGAAGGTTACTAAATCTGGATTTGAAAGATCAAAATGACTTAAAAAATTGGAAATTATTTGAATATGTTTTTCCTGTGCTTTACAACGGAGAAATTTGAACAAAACAAAGATGTGCCTCATCTGACTTTTAGAGATCGCTCATTTTAACTAGTGATTTATAGATTACCAGTAGCATACAATTAGACCATCCTGTGTAAAAGAAAATGTAGTATGCATATTTTGCATTCAGACCTGTGCTGTAATTTTTACCGACATAACCTTCAAAACGGTCCTGTAAAATTTTATGAGACAACCTGATATTTGCATTTTCCCCTGGTTTGCTGATTTTTTAAATACATACATGTAAATGTGCCAGTGTGAAAAATGCCAAAATGCTAATTTACACAACTGACAATTTGGGAAACCTATAAATCGGTCTTCCTAAATTAAGTTTGCATAACCATGGGAGTGCCCGTTTTGTCCGTTTTCCACATCAACACAAGCCTGGCATTAGTCTAGACACTGTCATGCGTTATAAACAAGCATTATATGAACCAATGGCATGAATCAAAAGCCATGTTTCATAGAGATGTTGTCTGAACTCCTAAAACTGAGGATCAACTTAGGATCAGGAGTCTGTTGTTTCTGGAAAAACACGTATATTGACATAGTAACTAAGTAAACAAATGCATTGATTGCACAACAATTCACTGCCTCTACTCCATACAGACTTAACTAGGGACCATTATAAGACTAGCTCAACCTTTCAATATGTATTGGTTGCTGCAGGGCTTCACCAGTTATAGGGGCCTCACTTTATAGCTTCCCATTGTCCTTTCACCAACACTGTTCAGGAGCTTGGATAACCTTCAATTCCTCACAGCGTTCATCTATTGGGAAGTTCCCAAGGACATCACAGCTTAGTGTTGGCCAAAGATTGGTCTCTGTGTCCTTGAAACATCCCGGATGCCATTAGAGACACCCTGTTTCTGTGTCTTTAAAATCCAAGAAGCCCTGTCTTGGTGTCCTTGAGACATCCAAGAAACCTGTTTCTGTGTTCTATAGACATCTGAAAAACCCTGTCTCCATATTCTGGAGACATCCAAAAAACACTTTTTCAGTGTCCTGGAGACATCCAAAAAACACCTGTTCAGTGTCCTGGAGACATCCAAAAATCCCCTCTTAGTTTTCTGGAGTCATCCAAGAAATTATCATAAGAATGATATGTGAAATGAGACACTGGGTTTAGCAAATCTATGCTCACATTTTGTTGTCAAAGCAATTGTTTGAAAGTGAGCTGCTATAAAGGAGAGCTATAAAAGGAGAACAGGAAGCCAATCCGATGTCTTTGTATAGTGTCGTTTAACTCTCCAGTCTTGTCTTTGTTTGTGGCCAGTTGCCTCAAAGCGGATTAACTTCACCTTTTGGGCTAACTAAGCTTCCTGTCATATTTAATACTGAAATCATCTTAAGAACTGCATTAAGGAACATAAAAAAATCATCTATTGTTCAAATTAATTTTGACAAATCATCATCTTTTAAGTAAAATAATCTTTAGAAATGGTGAACACCAATAAAAATCAATTATTTTATACTCATGAAATTAATGGCTTTCCATAAACATTCAACAGTTCACTCGCTTACATGTACATGTAATGGCCCTCCACCATTCATCGCCACATGCTGTAAATCAGTTGGCCTATTTAGAGGTGATATCATATGGACCGGGAGTCCCTAACATAGTTAAGACAGTGCTTTGGAGAATTGAGGCCATGGGCAAGTCAATACTACATGTAGCTAATGAAGTTTGTCAGAGTGACCATCCCCTGTACACGGTCAGTTAGAACCACTAGGTGTCCACTCCACGATATCTGATAACTGACACATCTCTAACCTTTCCCAATACATCTTCGGCAGCCATTATATTGTATCCATGGTTACCAATCACATTTGCTATGGTTGATGGACAGCTGATCGTGAGAAATGGACATCTGGAACAGAATCGTGTCTCCCATAATGGACACCGCCTTCAGTTGAAGGGTTGTTTTGAGATAATACCCTCCACTGAACACTTTCAGTCCGTATTAATAAACTATTAAGGGGGCACTTATAGGGTCTACAATTGAAAAATGAAGCCACAATAAAGAATAGAAGAGATTTTCTATATAAAAGGAATAAGTATGTCCCTTTCTTCTGATTATTAATTCGATCTTTATCAAAAATAATTAAGTAAATTATAATAAAAGGAGAAAGCCTGATGGTGCCTTTTGTATTTGTGCTTCCCACACGTTTAAATACTTTATTTGTTTCCAACTATAACAAATAGCTGCATTTATAATAGAATGTTGTCTCTTATACACTCTCATATGAGTCATATACATATTTCTGAAACAATTCAATGAAGATAAATCAAAACAGTACACCACCTGGCACAGCTATTTGTCAGTTTTCATATTCTAGGAGTACGACGTTAAACACCAATCAATCAAACAAACAAACATTTTCTAGGAAATAGTGCTGCTTATAGAACTGTCAATATTTTCGAACTGTAATTATGAATAAAGTTTTGAATTTAATGTCTGTTTGAAGTATACTGACCATGGAACAACCATAAATATTTTAGAGCAAACCAAGTTGTTTCAGTTGGTATGACTTTCTCATCATCATTCTCATCATTGTAACTTAATAGTTATGTGATTGTTGGTGAGTTAAAAGAACTTTGACCTTATTCCATACAAAAATATCTCCCTGTATGTTCATTCAATAAAATTCTTACTTTGCTATTTTTCAGAGCGTAAATTCCTGGCGTCCATAATGTTCAGTTACTATGACCGTAACTTTGATGACTACCTGGAATTGGGTGAATTAGAACAGATTGAAATGAAGGAACACTTTGAGAAGCTGTCTGACTCCTGTATTCTTGTGGATATTCTGAGGTTTGAGGACACTGCCAAAGATGGAAAGCTCTCTATTGATGAGTTCTTTGGGGCTTTCAGTAAGTCAGAAAACAATGTTTAGATAAATTAGCATAATCAAGCCAATTGGGTGCTCAGTCTGGTCTTATATTGAACTGGAAATTAAATAATTAATCTTTAGAAGAGGTAAAAACAGGTGTTTTCATTGACTAGGCAAATTTTTCTGATTGAAGTACTGGTTCCTAAAGGCAGCTGTTGCTACCAAGCGTTGAGACCTCTGGAAGGCAATATGATTGAAACATATTAAAACCAGCTTACTTTGAGTGACATTCATTTTTCAACAGATTATGATAAAAAATATACCAACATAATAGTCATCTGGTACATATATGTGCATCTTCTTGACATTTACAACTACATGCAACATAACCAAGAATTTATGTCTGCACATTTTTTGCATCTTTAGTGGTGAAAAATTGTGTAAAAGTAACAATGTGAATATTATGTTGACTGACTTCTCTCTGCTTGTGACTTTTAGACTTGGATGAGAGTGTGTTAGATGATCGAGTTAAGACCCTGTCACTTACTGCCACAGTGGGTCACGGCCTTGAGCTTACCTGTGGAATAAAGGACGCTAAAGATATTGTGTGGAAGCGGCATGGAGTGGATGTCAACTCACTTCATATGGATGATATTAGTGTGAGTATTTTGTAATGAGCCAATGCATCTTTGGTCTTTTCTTTCACTCTTTCTCACCCCCTATCTGTGGGCTGGTTAAAAGGTCTAGTCTGTTAACAGTCGGAAACTAAGCAACACAACCAAGTCAAGGAAGTGATCGTTGGGAACAGAAATGATTGAATATATAAATTTGTGTTTTGGTTTTTCCACAATTTGTATTGTCTCAACACATTGATTTGAAATGCGGTAGTTTACATATTGTTTGACATTAGCAGTCACAGGGTCTTCCATCTGTCCTTCGCTTCAATTGTACGCCTTATTAATTAGTAACGTACTTACATGCAAGTAGTATAGTCATTTATTTGTATGGTTCTTCACTTCTATTGTCTCTGTCTGTCGACCATCAGTTACATGAGTGAGTCACACGTTGTGGCTCTGGCAATCGCAGGGATGGTTTTTACTAGTTTTCCTCCTTGTTTTCCATCGTAATTAGGCATGGAACAGTGAAAGTTAAATACCCCTGAGTACGAAGTAAAACCCCAATCAAACAAATAATCAGTTCTATTGTCTGTGGCCTGTATGTGTCATAACTAGTATAATACGTCCTTGATGTTTTTTATCTTGTCATACCCCCGTGAGGGAGCGGGTGGGCCATGGCCCTGCAGAATACTCCCTCGGCTTCCTCGGTCGATCGTAAGAGGCAAGA
>JARFOD010094079.1:10207-32331 GCA_031763545.1 Mopalia muscosa | reverse complement strand
ACCCATGAACTTTGTGAACCACCTGTATTAGTCAATCTACCACTAGGTGCGCTGTGTTTGATGTCCAGTTGTGAGGAGGAAGTAATTTGTTTGTCTGTCACAATCTTGTAATCTTCAACGCCCATCTCAACAGTACAGACTAGAAATAAATGTGAATCCATATAAACCTCTTTGAGAAATGGTGATCCATATCTTGCATTGGCTTTTGTGGTAGAATTACGACACCCTTGCATATAGCTACAACTCTAGGACGTTACACATTATCTGTCCTAATGATTTTATTGAGAGGACGTTTCGCACACCTTTGTTGTACCAAACACTGATTTAGGATCAACTCTTAAGTTAAATAAGTTACATTTAAGTTAATTTAATTTAAATACATCGTTTTGATGGTGTGGTGAGCAGTAACTGACACAGTTCCTCGCACAGACTGTCATTTCGTAAAATTAAGGTAAAACCAAGACAAGTTTCACGGTGTTATAGATATATTTAAATATGTTTTATACATTCCTTTGTTCTAACTACACCTTCCCGATGCATTATAATGATGGCATATCGTTCTTGTTAGATGAAATATATATATATTTCTAAAAGCAGTCACACTGGCACAGGGATTTAGATCAATTAAAATCGAAAAATCATCTTGTGTTCTAGATATATGTTCGAAATATATATATATACAAAAATGCCGGAAAAATGTGTTTACTGACCTGGGGCAAGCGTTGGTCCTGTGCTGGGTGAAGGTGATGGTGAGTAACTGCTGACCGTGGGACCTGGTGTCGGTATAATTGTTTGACCACTTACGGGGTGTTTGGGCGTTTCTGAAGAACTAGCTACTGGTACCGTTACTGTAATGCTGGAGTGCGCTGGGCGTGTGAATGGACTGGTTGAGACACCACTGTAACATCCCAGAAGACTGAATCTCACAGCAATACCAGCTGCGCTCCATTCAATGGGTTGTATTCGAACAACTTGAGCGGAAATCAGTCGATCAAACAAAATCTTCACCAAGGACTGACCATCTTTACTAGCGTCAAATATTTTCACTGCCGAAGTTTGTGTAGGTCTGTACGGCGTAAAAGAAATACCATCCTGACTGGTTGAAACACTCAATTTTGTCACCCATTTGTCTTCCAATGGACTTCCTTGAATTAAGATTCCGGTTATTTGCTGACTGTCATCAAACATAACCTGGATCCACTGGCTCTGATCTGATATCCTAGGAATAAAGTATGTATTTTTTAGATTAGGCCAAGCTCTCCACCTAAAAATTGTTGTTAATCTACAAATTTATTGTATTGACGAGAAGGAACTTTCTATGAAGATATTTCAGTGAACATGATTTGCATGAATAGACTTCATTTAATTTATTTTATAATCCATAAACAAATATTTAATAAACAAATTGAATAACAAGGAGCTTACTTTGGCGACCAAGCACCAAACGTATTGAACAATCGGCCGGAAGAGGCGATGGAATGTTGTCCTATGGCTGATGATGCAGTGATGTGAGAATCTGGCACGATCTGAGCATTATCAATCCCCATTGGCTCCATACAAACTGATTCAAAAAGGGAAACGTATATCTATATTTTCAATTAACAATTTAAATTGTCAACAAATATTTAAGGCAATATAGTTTGTTTTCATGAATTTGGCCACAAATTATTTACAATTAACAATGTAATAACTGGAACATTTGGTCAGTAAATGAAAATTGATAGAAAACTGATTCAAATTGCCTGTTGCTGTAAGAAGAAATAATTGCACATAGGATAGTGTGATATGAACATTAGCAGGTGTTGAATACTGTGATATAAACGAGAGGTATTGAATAGTATTCCTTTTTTTCACATTATTATGTTGATGCTACGATTTTCTTTTGCTTGTACATATGATTGGCATGAAATATTTCCACAGACTCGAAGCATTGCTGCATGAACATGGATGGTAGAGATGTCAGTTGAATTGACAACCATGTTTTGGGTATTGAGAATGATAAATCATTTGGGGTTTACCAGAGTATATTGTAATAAGTTTTTGATTAAACCTCGATAAAGAGCAATAATGTTTTTGAAGCATAAATATTTATGACCTCGTCAGTAAAGAGTATTTAACTTATCTATGTTAATTAAAAGCATATAGTCAATATTTGCATATGATTTTACACCGAGTCATTTCTATTAATCGATTAGTTATAGTTTTTGATAAAAATAATCTTTACATCTTTAACTTACAGGCACCTGTAGTTTGCGTTGATCTGCTGGAACTCGATTCTGTAGAACTTGTTGACATACCACTCGGCACAGTTGACTTGATTCCTGTGCAGCTCAGTACTTCAAATCTTAGAGCAATGCCACCAACCCATGATACCGGCTTAATTCGCACATACCGAGTATTAATCTCTGATGTAAAAAAGTTCTTTGAATAAGATGTTCCATCGAAATTTCCACTGAAAACCTTGACAGCACCGTTTTCTTTATAATCCGTGAATGTCTGACCGTCCTGACTTGTGGATACAGTATATGATGAAACCCATTGAGGAGAATCGGGACTCCCCTGTGTTATTACACCAGATATTTTGTGTGTGGATAAGAAGTCAACTTGCAGCCACTGGTTTTTGTTACTCTTTCTGCAAGAGGCATACAAATATGTAAGCAAAACAAACAAAATACTTGACAGAACTAAAGCATATATTGCAGTTCCCATTTATTGTGGAATTTTAAATCTTTTAACAAAAAGCTAAAGTTAGAAATTTTCACCAACGATAAAAATGCTGTCATTTAAAATCGTACATCAAAGATTCGAAAATCTGGTTTCTATCACCAGGATTTGGTTTTAATAATTGAATTGATTACCTTGGAACCCAAGAGCCACCAAGATTCCCTTTAGCCAACGAATCCAAACGACCTTGTTCTGCTTCAAATTTATAACTTAGTACTGATGAGGCTTCGAATTGTTGGTTAGAAATGATGTATGAACTTGACAGTCCCATTGGTATATCACAGACTACAAACAAGGCATATAGCTATTACAAAAAAAAAACAATCATCGGGATGGAAAAACGAATCGCATTTACTGGGTATTATTATCGTATCAACATGCATTGCACTGGTCATTAACAAATATAAATTTACATTTACCTTTAACTGATGCTGTAACTGGTGGCGTAGTTATACTGATGGATTCGGACACTGTTGGTGTTGATCCCTTGGTAAATTCAGTTGAACCAGTAGAACCTTTACGTGTGATTGGTCCTGTGGGAGTTGAACCGCTTTGAGTTGAAATGTGTGTCACTGATACGGGAGTAGATGAGCCCTGTGACGTTGTATGGCTTGGGCCAGTAGGACTTGAGCCACCAGTGACAGTGCTTGTAGCTGCAGTTGTACCAGTGTTTCCGGTTTTTGTGACTGTGCCAGTAGGACTTGAACCTTCAGTGACAGGGCTTGTAGCTGCAGTTGTGCCGGTGTTTCCAGTTTTTGTGACTAGGCCAGTAGGACTTGAGCCACTAGTGACAGGGCTTGTAGCTGCTGTTGTACCGGTGTTTCCCGTTTTTGTGACTAGGCCAGTAGGACTTGAGCCACCAGTGGCAGGGCTTGTAGCTGCAGTTGTACCGGTGTTTCCAGTTTTTGTGACTGTGCCAGTACGACTTGAGCCACCAGTGACAGGACTTGTAGCTGCAGTTGTGCCGGTGTTTCCAGTTTTTGTGACTGTGGCAGTAGGACTTGAGCCTTCAGTGACAGGGTTTGTAGCTGCTGTGGTACCAGTGTTTCCAGTTTTTGTGACAAGGCCAGTAGGACTTGAGCCACCAGTGGCAGGGCTTGTAGCTGCAGTTGTACCCGTGTTTCCAGTTTTTGTGACTGTGCCAGTACGACTTGAGCCACCAGTCCCAGGACTTGTAGCTGCAGTTGTGCCGGTGTTTCCAGTTTTTGTGACTGTGCCAGTAGGACTTGAGCCTTCAGTGACAGGGTTTGTAGCTGCAGTTTTGCCAGTGTTTCCAGTTTTTGTGACTAGGCCAGTAGGACTTGAGCCACCAGTGACAGGGCTTGTAGCTGCAGTTGTACCGGTGTTTCGAGTTTTTGTGGCTGTGCCAGTAGGACTTGAGCCACTAGTGACAGGGCTTGTAGCTGCTTTAGTAACGGTGTTTCCAGTTTTTGTGACTAGGCCAGTAGGACTTGAGCCTTCAGTGGCAGGGCTTGTAGCTACAGTTGTTGCTGAAACAGTTGTTATTAACCATGTGTCAATAAATTATATTTTTACTTTCCAAGCTTTTTGATGGCATGGTTAGGTCTTTTGGACCAAACGACAGTTATGTATGCCATTCTAGAATAATTATCAAACGATGAACTTATGTATGCATTTGTACGCTATGCAAACGCTTTAGCTTTATAATTGCAGATAAATTAAAAGGCTGAGATGTTTTAGCTGTTTATATTAACGGCAAAATTGTTAAACAAAAGTTTACTTACTCTGACCACAATCACAATAGAAACGAACAGAATAGTCATAACAGAAGCCAGACTTTTGGTCAGTGTCGACACAGGAAAGACCTTTCTTGACGTCACAATCAACTACTTGACCTAAATCTGCTGGCATCTTATCTGTGCCTGTCTGTAAACATTCTATTGCGGTTATCTGATCACGTTCGCAGAAATGATGGTCTTTCAATCTGTCGAGGGTTTCGAAATCCCCACCATCAGTATCCTTTGGAAGATCAACATTGAATAATTCTGTCCACCCATGGTTACAAACATGGCCTGTGGTACTACCTGTAGTTACTTCATTCGATGAAAGTGTCACACCTGTTGATGATGTCTTTGAAGACTCAGTTGTGGATGGAACAGACGATCCACCTGTCAACAGTAAGTTAGAATGTATTACATCCGCAAAACTTATACATTTTTATTGTCATGATCAATCAATTAATCAATCACTATTGCAACCCTTATCTGCAACAGAACGTAATTTATGCAATGTAGCATTCAACTTAAAAAGGAGGTATCAACTCCTAAATAAGAGGCCGTTAAAAAAACAAGCCCAAAACATAAATGGTCGGCCTTTGAAAAAAATAGAAACGGTTAAGAATTCTAAAACAAAAAAGTTATGCTCTTTATGGGGTTATGGCTAAAACAATTAATTTCACATTTCTGCATCCTTAAATACGTAAAAACTAATTTTGTTCTCTTCATTTTATTATGGTAATAATACAACACGGTATGGCTTATCTAACTAAAATGAAAAAGAGTGAACAGGACAGGGGTCTCAAGAAAAAAGGGAACAGTGTTTTTACTTACATTGGCAAAAGTATCTCACTTTGTAGTCCAAGCATATCTGTTTTTCATCATTGTAGCATGTGACACCATTTTTATCACATGTTACCATTTGTCCCGTGAGATGATAATCTTTGTCTGATATTGCATCTTTACATTGGACATCCAGTACCTTCATACAGCTTGCAGGGTACCCAGGAAGGGAATGTATGTCTTCAATGTCACCACCATCGGTTGTCGGTTGATCTGTATTTAACCACTCTGTCCATCCGGGGATGCAGTAATATCCAGAGGTCGAATCGGCCAAGCCTACGGTAGGAGTATGTGTTGAAGGCAGACGTGTAGGAGTCTCATTGGTAGCTGTTGGTGATATTGTCGGGGATGAATATATCCCAGTTCCTGGTGACGGTGTGCTCCCATGGTCCATAATGGTTGGGGTTGGAGTTTTAACAGAGGGCGTCAGTGTAGGTGTTTCTCCAGTTGGTAGGGAGGGTTTGTCAGTTGGCACTGAGTAATCTACTGTACCTGGAGACACTGTACTTCCTTTTGGGCTGGTATGTTCGCCAGTAGTTGAAGATCCAGCTTTTACAGAAGGGCTTACTGTAGGAGTAGAACTCTTGTCAACAGTTGGTGTAACTGAATGCTTATCGATTGGTGATGTCGGAGAAGATATGTGCTCTGTGGATATTCTTGAGTTGCATCCGTCAGCACAAAAAACTCTGACTTCGTAATCAAAGCATTTTGTCCCAGTTGGTTGAAGATTATCTAAGCACATGAGACCCGCATTTAAATCACAAGTTACTCCAAGTTGACCGACTTGTGAATAAAACTGTTTCGAGCCAACTTTTCTACACTGAATATCAGACGGTCGCTCACAGAAAGAATATAATAATCGCATTTGGCCGAAACTTTCAAAATCTCCACCTGAGTTGACAGCACGAGGATTGTTCATCCAAACTGTCCATCCACAGCTAATCTTTGGTGGATATGGGGTATTAGGACTTGTACTGACAGGAGGTGTGGTGGTGCCTTGGGAGGGTGTAGTAGGTCCAAGGATTTTAGTGGTTTGTCCAGAAGACTGACTTGTTTCTGGTGTAGTTCGGCTTACTTTGGAGCTAGTGCCAGATGATTCTGTTGTAGGTCCAGATACTTTGGAACTAGTCCCAGTTGATTCTGTTGTAGGTCCAGCTACTTTAGAGCTGGTGCCAGTTGATTCTGTTGTAGGTCCAGCTACTTTAGAGCTGGTGCCAGTTGATTCTGTTGTAGGTCCAGATACTTTGGAGCTGGTGCCAGTTGATTCTGTTGAAGGTCCAGATACTTTAGAGCTGGTGCCAGTTGATTCTGTTGTAGGTCCAGGTACTTTGGAGCTGGTGCCAGTGGATTTTGTTGTAGGCCCAGATACTATAGAGCTGGTGCCAGTTGATTCTGTTGTAGGTCCAGATACTTTGGAGCTAGGCCCAGTTGATTCCGTTGTAGGCCCAGCTACTTTAGAGCTAGTGCCAGTTGATTCCGTTGTAGGTCCAGCTAGTTTAGAGCTGGTGCCAGTTGATTCTGTTGTAGGTCCAGATACTTTTGAGCTAGTGCCAGTTGATTCCGTTGTAGGTCCAGCTACTTTAGAGCTGGTGACAGTTGATTTTGTTGTAGGTCCAGATACTTTAGAGCTGGTGCCAGTTGATTCTGTTGTAGGTCCGGATACTTTAGAGCTGGTGCCAGTTGATTCTGTTGTAGGTCCAGATACTTTGATGCTAGTGCCAGTTGATTTTGTTGTAGGTCCAGATACTTTGGAGCTAGTGCCAGTTGATTTTGTTGTAGGTCCAGATACTTTAGAGCTGGTGCCAGTTGATTCTGTTGTAGGTTTGGATACTTTAGAGCTGGTGCCAGTTGATTCTGTAGTACTTCCAGATACGCTACCACTGGTAGATGTTTCTGCAGAGAGAATATTTACGGTTAACCGTGTATCTTTCATACAGTCAAGAATCTCTTTGCTATAAAATTTAAAGTCAGAATTTATTATTTTCAGTAAACAAAATAATGATGAAAACGGTTTCTATTCGTGAGGTTTGAACGACATTCAATGCTTTTTCCCATGGAAACCGGGACTTTTGTTCACGGGGTCTTCCACTGAAAAATATTTACTGGGTGCATAGAATTATATATTGACCAATGATATATTGACCGATGTTAAAGTTAACTTGTGTCAGATTTTTGTTTGACAGAAAAGTGTACTCTTGTACAGGTTCAATATGACACAAAACGACACACAAGGTAGCACACTATGGGTTTAATTTTGGTGCAGACATGAATGGACCTTAATATGACTTAAACGTCTATGAAGCAGGACTTCTTTATCTCTTACAGGAGTCTTTACCTTCACATTCGCACAATAGGCTGATTTCGTAATTTTGACACATCCCACTGGCCTGCTCCGCATTAACACATATAAGACCCTGTGTTAGATCACACACGACGACATCCCCTGATAGATGAGAAGGTATATTTGTGCCAACAGTTCTACACTTAATAGACGTGGGCCGGGCACAAAAGCTGTGTGCATATCGCAACTCGTTGATAAGCTCGTAGTCTCCAACACCTTCAGTTTCGTAACCCATGTCAACAGTTGGGTTATTCACATTCATCCATTTTGTCCAACCATGCGTGCAGACATAAGCAGTTTGTTGTCGTAATGTAGAAGTAAATCCTGGAGTTGACGAAATTGTAGAGCCTAAGGTTATAATTAAAAATGAAACATTAACAGATAAAAAGGCTCATATAATGATTTAATGCATTGAGAAAATGAAATAAGATAGCTTTAAGGATTATTTTTGGCTATGTACATTTAACAGTCAAGGGTTATTTAGTAAAATATAAAATAATCCTTTTTTTCTCACATATAACAAACATGCCAAAATGATAATCTTAGATGGGTTGTTTTGGGGTTTTTTTGTCAATAATAATTCTCATAAGATAGCACCATCAATTGTCTGATTGACCGTATCATACATAATCGTTATTCACTTGTCCACAAACAATGTGTCTGTTCGAAGTACATGTAATTTGTTTAAGCTAAGCAGATAGTAAACAGATAAAAGAATACTGAAAGGCGCATTTATCTGTCGGGGTTAATGCTATGATATTGTGTTTGTGCATTACCTGATGGCTGACTGACTGTTTTAGGAGAATCTGGGTGCTCTCCTGTAATCAAATTGGTGGTGCCTTCAGTCGAACTTCCGTAACCAAGTGACGTAAGAAGTTTGGTTGTCCAAGACACAGACGATGATGACTGAGTCTCTGTAGATACCGTAGGTTTTGTGCTGACCGGTATGAGAGGTGGTTTAGTCACAACTTCTGTCGTTGTCCCAGCTGAATGGGTTAATTAATGCATTGTAAGTTCATAGAATAACAAGTTTTTACTCTATAAAATGTATTCAAAGGCTCATTTCACTATTATATGCTATCCCGTAGGGCGGGTGTTATATGCTGATGCATGACTCATTAGATAGCACATTAAAGGAGTATATTCATGTTTAATAAATAATTTTTAAAATCTATCGAATTGGAGGTGGAAGAAAATACTAGCCTCATAGTCAGATCGCGTAACGATCTCCCGAGGTTGAGTGTCTTCGTGGTATTCTCAAGTCATATTTGTTCAAACGAAAGTTTTTTAGTAATCACTATGAAGCGGTTCATATAAATACAAGTGTATTGTTTATGCTTGCCCGACATGTGCCAAAGTTAAGAGTCTACGGTGGATTTAATATTTTGTTAACGTAAATGACCAATCTGGCATATGCGAATAATCCTTCTGTGTTGATCTTCAATACTCGACTCGGTATCAAAAAGATGTACATAACAAAGATTGTCAAGTCCCCAATTATCAACTAAATTTTTACCTTCATTGCATCCAAGGACGTCAAAGCGAAGGCTTGTTGCTCGATGGTAGGTTAAAGGCAGAATTCGTATGCAGCGACCGATATAATCCATCAGGAAAAGACTCGTGACATTGGCATTCTGTGATACAGGTCCCATGAAAGTCTGCACAGCAAATGTGAAAAATTTAGTACAAAGCTGGACAATGAATATATGCAATGTGCACAATATAAACTTATCGCCAATGTCCTATTTTGTGAAAGAGCCTCAAGGGAACTAATTGGAAAAGAAAACAATAAATTATTGCTATTTTTATGCAGGGAGATACTCATTGTTTTTTCAAAGATATATTTAAAGTTTTGGTTTGCTGTCGTTAATATGTCACTTTCCATGATTACTAATAGATTTGATCATCTGTCCCTGGCACATTTTCTTATTCTAATAAACATATCAACTCACTTTTGGTTTATTTACAACATTGGTTACAAATTTGAAATTTTGACAGTTTTCGTCACTGATTGCGACTTGGAAAGACGTAGTCCATTCTGATTCGTCAGCTCTTCCTTGTACAACAACACCAGCCATGATTAGTTCCTGGTGGAAATCAAGTTGTATCCATGGTTTAGCGTCTGAAGGCTCAGGTTTCCATCCACCATACCCATGCAAGTCCGAAACAGTGTTAAGTCTCGCTCTCTCTGGGCCGTAAAATGGGTTATTGTCCTTTATACTTGAAGCAGTAAATTGTTCATTAGCTACAGAAAATTCTTCGATCAACATCTTTTTACAGGCTGAAAAATAGAAATAAACTAGCTACAAAACTTTCGATAGGCGAATTTATCTTTAATAATTTTTTCTATTGGTTTTAACCTTATTCTTTGGGATAAATTACCTGTGACTGATTCTCACCCGATTGATGACGCAAACCAGAGAAAGGAAGAAAAAAGAACATTCAACAGACATAAATAAAGACAAAAAACTAATCGGTGTCTTTATGCTTCTTGGCTCCAAAGCAACAAATCAACAGGCAATGATTTATATAAATATAAAAAAATAGTATGACTGTAGATTTTGTTGTGCATGCCAACAGAGTGCATCGTGAGTAAGGCCAAGAGATGTTGACTAGATCTAGCATTTGCAGAAACCTTTGTTTGCTGTACATGGATTCAAGCAACACGAGTAAATTAGATTAACTGATCATTGGTAGAAAAGTATATAGGAAAGAAAAAATGTTTAAAAAGCCAAGAATACTGAAGAGCTGACATACCAGCCCCCAGAGGCATACACCACCACGAGCTCGCCATTTCGACTTGGCTATATTGGTATCCACGTTAAACATACATATATACCAGATTTAAATACAATTTGCAGTAACTTTTATGGTGTTCATAGATAAATGTACTCACATTTCACTCCACTACAGTAGCAATACACACGAACTTCATAGTTCTGGCACACCTTTCCTGGTGGTTGTTTTTTGTTGTAGCATGCCAAACCATTATTTATGTCACAGGTAACACCCACGTCCCCTGACTGATCGAAAGGTATGTGCTTGTCTGCGGTTCGGCATTCAATGGCACGGATAGAATCTGTGTGGCAGAAAGTGTAGTGCTTTTGCAAAATGGTGAAGGTTTCAATTTCTCCAAGTAAGTTTGGCTGGGACACGTCCATCCAGCTGGTCCAGTTGGTCTTGCATCCTGTATCTTGAGCAAACGTTGTGCCAGGCGTCGAAGGGCTTCTGCGGGGAGGTGTGTAAATCTTGCGAGTAGTATGACCACTGGTTGGTATACCCGTATTTCTTGGCGTTGGACTGGCAGTTGATATTTTCAGACCTGGAGACGAGAATATTCCAGGAGTTGGGCTGATCGTTTCTGTGGAATGTTCCGGTGTTGTGGTTTTATGTGACGACAATGAAACTGTTCCCGGGGTAACACTGCCTGGAGTTACACTTGAGGGACTTGAAGTAGAAGAAGATTGCCCTGGAGTAAGTGTGGTTCCAGGAGTTGGACCCTTAGTCACTTTCACAGAAGAAGTGGATGAATCTGGTCCAGGAGTGGGACGGCCGGGAGTTACACTTGGGGGACTTGAAGTAGAAGTAGATTGCCCTGGAGTAAGTGTGGTTCCAGGAGTTGGAGTCACTTTGAGTGAAGAGGATGAACTTGGTCCAGGGGTAGGGATTTCTGGTGTAACTGAGGGTGGAGTCAATGTACTGGTGGAAGGAATTACTGCACCTGTTAATGTAAAGTATTAAAGAGATAAAACAATGGATACTATCATGAAACTAAATTTCAGTATATTTCAGTATTTTGTTGCGGTTCTTGTACTTATAGCACTTATAGCGTATTTGAGAATGAGCATGGTCTGGCTCATTTAACCGCTCTCTGTTTGGGTTAGTCTTAACAAGGTGGGATCGGTTCTTCCTCAAAAAGTTTAACCTAGCTCTTTTTCGGTTTCTCTCCACGAGGTGGAATCAGTACTCCCTAAGAAATATTTCAGCTAGCTATTTTTCGGTTTGTCTCAACCAGGTGGGATCGGTACTCCATCAACAGGACATCAGTTACGGTCTTTCTGTCTCCACGATACACGGTTTATGAGACTGGATTTATGAGACTGGAATGGTCGGAGGCGCCAATTAGGAAAGATTTGCTCTTAATTATAAGTCAAACAATCCTATTAATGGGTTTCAAGATAGTTACGAAAGAACAGACAACGCCCACTGTTGATATTGTAGATAGAAACAGAGTGCCCACCAAGTTACACTCAGAAGTACTCAACTCACCACAATCACACTGGAATCGGACTTCATAATCGCTACACGTTTGTCCAGATTTCTGTTCAGAATGAAGACACTTCAGTCCATGTTCAGCGGTACAAGATATTTTTTGTCCAGTGTATACGGCCATTATGGTGGACCCCACTTTACGACACTGGACAGATGTGATTTGGTGATAATCGCAGTAGGAATATACTTGTCTCAGATTGGAGTGATTTTCCAAATCGCCTTCGTTGAGAGGAGTTGGTGACTGAGAGCTCATCCAACCTGTCCAGCCAGACTGATGACAGAGAGCCTTGATTGTGGTGGGTACTGAAAGAGGCGATGTTTTTGTTGGAGTTGCTTTTGTCACGGTAGTTTTCACTGTTGACCGCGAAGCAGTAGTTTCTGTGGATGCAGATGGCTGTGTGCTCACAGTGCTAATGGTTGTCTCATGCACATTCACTGACACTTTGCTAACTGGTGTCGTTTCGTGTGTATGTGTCACAGTACTTGACTGGCACATCCCTGTTCGTCTTACTTGGCCATTACTACAGAAACTGTAAAAACGAAATCAGTTTTGATTTATCTATTAAAGTTCTCATTGCAAATTCAGTGCGTTAAATAATAACGCTTTGAGAGGCATGTTCATTATTTGAGTTATTCAGTTCAGTTTCCAATGCCCAACAATAATTTGGTAAAAACCGGTATTAAGTAGTATTGGCAACATTCATTTGGCAGCAAGCTTATTGTTTCAAGTAAACGTACATGTATAGCCAAGAGATAGAAAGGCTTACCAGATCTCGCAGTCATTTCTGCAGACTGATGAGTCATGGATCCTCTCCCCTTCATGGTAATTCTGTCCATTGACTCTACACACGGTTACATTACAATAAAGTTTAGGGATACATCTCATAGGTGTTTTTATGCCGTCATAGACTTGACCCTCCGGGCATTCTTCTACATTACACCCTTCTACACATATGTCTTCCGTACAGGATTTGAGAAGTTTGTCATAAAAACCGAAATTGTCACAAGTTCTGTGGGGGCACTGATTCACACATGAAGTATAAGTGGTACAGTCTTCACATTGGATTGCTGAAAAACATTGAACGTGCAGAGCTTGGTAAAAAAAAACCTAGGTCATTTATGCAGTATGATTTATAAAAAAAACTATAAAAAATCAAGCCAAACTTATCAGAAACTTCATGGGTTGTGCCGATATGGTAATTAGGATTATCCGTATTGAAGATAACAAAACATAACGTATATATTAGATATAGAACATCTAAGACAGAATTACCAGCTTGGACATTGTTGTTTTTTTTTATC
This sequence comes from Mopalia muscosa, assembly GCA_031763545.1. Lineage (NCBI taxonomy): Eukaryota > Metazoa > Mollusca > Polyplacophora > Chitonida > Mopaliidae > Mopalia > Mopalia muscosa. Next base: position 19,113 of record JARFOD010094079.1, on the reverse strand, counting down.
TCAACGAAGTTCGGAAGGAAAACAAAATATAAATCTAACTTACGACATGTTTCCTGTGATCTCCATGATATCGGCACACCTTGGAGTGCACATTCGTGAGCGTAGGCAGCTACAGCGGTGCACAGACACTCACAATCTCCACCTTGGTCACATGCACATGCGTCGTAGACACAGCGTTCATAAAATGGATGGTATGGTACTGCATTGTGACAGGGCTGAAATAGTTCAGATTGGATGAAGCCACAACGCTGTTGTGCCCACGGTCTTCTATGCGAATTTTGAGTACACGTATCGGGTATCTCCTGCGATGGCGCACAATATTCGTGAACTTTCCAACTGTCTCCGAAATCGGTTGGTAGAATAACAGGTGGGCCTTCTTGAGGTGTGACGAAATCGTCGTTTTGGTTGTTGTTGAAATTCCCACAGAGACCTTGCACCTAAATAAAATAATGAACATACAATAGCGGAGTGTTTTGAGTGTAAACTAACACCGATAAAGGAAAGACACAAATTATCGTAGAAGTACCCGAACTCTTCAGTTAGATGTAAAAAAATATACCTCACTTAAAATTTTCTCTCTTTGTTTTTTTTTTTTTGCCTCTGTTCGTTGTTATGTGGGAACCTTATATAAGAGGATTCTGACATTCAAACTGCGCGATACCAACGAAATCTTCCATTTCTTGTAAAATGAGTCATATGGCACTATGAAAGTCCACTGAAAGCCACAATGACGTTGATACTGGGTAATGGCAGGTTTCACACTTCTGCTCCATATAACTTGTGTGGGTCACTGACCTTCCATAAGACTCGCAGTTGATTACATTATTTGCTGAACATAATCCATATGAAGTTTAACAGCAACTGTCTCAAACAGCAATGAAAGGTACAAACAAACAGCCTGATTGATTTGTCATAAGGTCAGTAGCTGGTGCTTGTAGATCAGTACGCATTGTTTCTGATCAATACAAAAAGAAAGAAGATATAATTGATAACAGAATTATATATAATTGTGTACGACGCATCATGTCATCTAGCGTTGTACACTTACCTTGCTTTTGTGTTTTATATCCATCTGGATGTAGATTCGAGTCCCTTTATCCCACAGAAGGGATATACCGCCCTTGTCGTATTTAACCTGTATGAACATGCCTACCTCCCGAACTGTAAACGGACTACCCGGCTCAAGTTTCACGGGTTTGCCACGGACCAATTCAACCTTGTAGAAATCCAAGGATCCTACAAAAACGAGACAATGATGTGCTTTAATGATAACACAACTACACGACCACAAAATATTTTGTTTAATAGATTCTTTTTTTTTTAAATACAATAAATTAACTATGATATAATCCTAGTTTTTGCTGAAGAAAGTGAATGCTGTAAAACGTTAAGGATAAATGATTATCATTGTTGTTCAACAGAGTCGTTATCATAACACATATATCACATATGTATACAAGTTATCGTTTACTAATGATGAGCAACCACTTTATCACATGGTCTACGGAAACTCATTTCACCTTAAAGCGTATCTTGTGGTAAGTTATTTAACCTAATCTTCAACTCATCATACACACTAAACTTTAGTTTTCTGAAGAAAAGTAAGAAAACAACTGCAACAACTAAATGTACTTAGTATCCTTCGGACTTTGTATACACATGAATCTCAAAACTCTGCAAAATCGATTATTTGATTTTTCCATCTCCATTAATGGTGTGTGAAATACCTTTAAGCACAGTGTAAAACACCAACTAGTCAATCAATCCATTAATTGTATGTTGGACTGTTCGACTTGTTACCTACCCGGTTGACCAATGCTAAAGTCAACAGCCTTCGTGCATGTGACACCTTGTGTTCCACAGGGTATATTCTCTGTTGTAATCATAAACGGTTCTGGGTTGTTGTCAGTGGAAGTGGCTAGGATGTAATCGCAATTACCCTGGAACTCGTAGTGTTTACCGTCAAAAGTTTTATAATGTGAATCCCCATATGCGCTACATGTGGCCGGACATTCCTTAGTTGTACAGTCCCATTTTCTGCTACTACATGTGCTACAAATACAAAACAACAACAATCGATCGAGATGAAATTTTTTTCTATGGTGGTATGATTGATTACCTAACCATTGACGCCATGGTTTTACAGTATGTCAATATATCAACTGCCCCCAAACGTCCTGGAATTAGTTAAATACCATTTTCTTCTTTTACATTTGCACATGGTTGAATTTTGAATATTGCACCAACCCGATTCTAATAATATTATTTGTGCATCAGACGTAATCCCAAATGGTGCTAAGGAGAAGATGTTTGAATTATTAAGAATCTATTTCAATACAAATAAACCATGTGATTAGATTATCTTTCCAGGGTAACTCCATACACTTTTTTCACTTACCATGTATTGCAGTCTAGTTTAATTTCGTCCCCTTCATAATATTTCTGTCCGCCATGATGACAAGGGCATTCACTCTTCAGCACACACACTTCCCCGTCAAGAACATAGCCTGGCTTACAAACACACCCCGCTACACACTTAGTTGTCTGGCAGGAAGAATCGCTGTTTTCACATGTGAGTGGGCAGTCAGAAACACAATCTGTATACTCCATTAAAGAAGGGCATAATGTCTTCAGTGGTTTATCAATCGGTATGGTATTTCTATTCAAACTACATTTCCAACGTGCCTCTTCACAAATACTAAAAAAGAAGAAGAAAACAAATTTGTAATGCATTTATAAAATTTTGTTTGTCTCCAGCATTGTGAATTAGTTGTTGTAAAATGATATAAAACTGCTTACTTAGCTTATAATTTGAAAACATGAGACGTAACACACAAAAATTCTTATTCTACACACTTTCAACTGAGTAAGAAAAACGAAAGTTAATTTCAATTTTAGTTGGAAAACATGAAAAGATCCTTCATGACCAATAACACTGGTTCTTTGGGGGTTCCTTAGAAAGAACATAGTTCTAGATGAAACCAGGGTGGCTCTACATAGAACCACTAGGACAAGAACGGTTATTTTCTGTCAGGGTTCAATACATAACCAAAAAGGGTTCCTCCAGAGCCATGACTGAAGAACCATAAAGCTTTTCATTAGAGCTATTTTTCTAAGAGTGTAGAAAACAGACAACGTTTTACAAACTCTTGTTGTATACATTCCTATGCTGAATGAGAGAAACTACAGTGTCATCAGATACAGCGCAAAAAGCCATTAACACCATTCACATTTCAAAAACACGTTGTATTATTGTGAGATATCGAACCTTGCCTGTTCTCAAAAAATTAATAAAATTAGTGCAATTACGTAAGCGTTTGTCTTAAATGAGGGAAATGGTCCTTAAAATAATTTTGCATGTACTAACTAAGAAGACTAAATTCTTGCCTGTGCAAATAAAACACGTACCAGAATTCAGTGCCTTTAGTTGTAGCAAATCCAGCCGGATATTCTCTCTCATCAAATAAACAAGGGCAGCTCATTTTAGGGACACACTCTCCGTCGTGGTCTAGACTCTGTCCTAGAGGACAGTTACACCCCTCGACACATTCAGTCTTACAGTCTGGGTCCTGGGCAATGTTACGACACGAACGTTGACAGGAATCTCCACAGACCTGGTGAACTTGACCCCCTGGGCAGGATAGCACTGATAACAAATTAAAGTAAAACGCATAGAAATCATCAAGACATGAATGTTCGGACTTGTAAAGAAATTCATACGCAACATTTCAGTGCAGATACTAAAACTAAAACGGTGCTAGTATCTGAACTGAAATGTTGAGTATGATTAAACCAAGGAGTTAAAAATCCATACGTCTTATTTATTATGTTAGACCGAGGAAGCCGAAGGAGTATTCTGCAGGGCCATGGCCCACCCGCTCCCTCACAGGGACAATGTTCTGGTAAACATATCCGATTGTTTAGTATTAATGTTTGATCTTAAAGATGAATCCACATTCTATCGATGAGTACCTGTTGTCCTTTTAAACTTTTAAACTAGAAATATGTTTGAAACAAAATTGTTTTAAACTGATGTTCCCACAATGCTCTTGATAATAATATAAATAGGCCGATGACATGATACTCACTGCATGCTGTAACATTACTTCTCCAGTCAACGTACACCCCTTTGGCAGCACATGCGTCGGCATATGCACCAAAGTTTGGACAAATGCATTCCTTCAGATTTCGTTCACAGGAACATATATCATAGAGGCAGTCCTCATAGTAGATGTCCACACTCTCAACACTGTGGCAATCTATATGGTTAAAGAAAAAAACAGCTTAAACAATAATTTATTTGAACAACTACTTTTTAAAGTAGGCACCCATCAGAGTAAACGATATAATGTGTCATACGGAGATGAGATAAAAAGAAAAAAATGCAGGGTGGTTTAAAATCCTGGTTCTCGTGTAGGTATATACCAGGATATGGTTAAACATTCCAAATTTAAAAGCTTATCAGAAGCGAGATAGGATAGATCTAATTGCTTACAGCAATATTTTATTTTATCGGTCTTTTGAGTAGGATATTTCGAAATAATTTTTACCTCGCTTTGAGAATTATAACTTTAATAATTCCGCCTTAAAAGTTACTATTATTTCGACGAAAACTTCCTAACGTAAAATGTAGTTGCAAATATTATTCTTAGATAAATTATGTTAAAAAAAATTCTGATAGACACATTTTCTCCATTTTGGAGGTAAATGTAGACCCGGGTTACCTTTGAAGAGATGTCCACGAAGTGCTTGACACTCAGCCATGGCTTGGGCTTTGCGTTGAGCATTCAGATCACATGGGTCAATGGCAATTTTCTCAGGCATTTCTGCACAGGATGGGTCGGTTCTCCATTTATTTCCAAACAGATTAACATTTGGCTCAATGTCGCCTTCCTTTGTTATGAAGTCAGTATTTTGATTGCCGTCAAATGTTCCACACATGCCTTTTGTCTGACCAAAGAGCGTCTTTGGAGCGGTAAGATATACCCTGGTACTGCCATCCCATAAGGCTGTTAGACCGTTAGCCAACTCAACCTGGGGTATTACAAATTTATATAGTTAAGGAAGCTCACATATATTTTCATTTTTTACCTGGTAGAGCTTAGTTTATTTTAGCAAGTACCAATTCAAAAGTAAATTCAGCCGTTTTATTCATATACCCTATTTTGTAAACATAGTGGCTCGCATTCCATGTCCGTTTCCAAAGGCGTGTGCATGTACAATTATATGAATAGCTATCAAAATAATCCTCTCTTGTGTATCTATTGCTTCATTTAATTTTATCGAACTTGTTTAGATGCAGTTACCTTCATGAAAAGCGAGGAGGCCATGTAGATTTTGATACCCTTATAGTTGTATGGTAGGGTTTTGGCTTCCAGTCCATTCACTAGTAGTTGATGGTCTTGACTCAATTTGATAGTAACGCCGTCAATCGACAGCTGAACGGATTTTGTACAAGTAGCTTCGGCATGTCCACAGGCATAGTTATCTACTGTCACGTTAAAATCTGGATGCCACATGAGATAGTAGGAACAAGTCCCCATGAAGTTGTATCTTTTCCCGTCAAATGTCTTGAAATGAGGGTCCCCAGTTACGAAGCACATTGCGGAACATTGGTTTTGTGTACATTGCCATTTTCCTGCTTGGCAAGTGCTGTGAATTAATAAACATAAGTGTGTATAAAAGGGTGAAAGAAAATATTTGATGCTTTATAAGACTCGATTGTGTTAATATGCGCCACAAACATCACTCACTATACGTGTTTCTTATCAGCTCGGACAAATACCGACAAAATGTTTTATACACATTGCTTATAATTTAAAGTTGATGTGTGTACGTGATAATGCACCAGCGTTTTTTTTTTTAGATATTTATGAGTATTGGACTTACGTTTTGCAGATTGTTAGCGAGGGCATTATTAAGCTTGTAAGGGGATTCGTTCAAACACGTTTTTTTACGAAAAAGACCTGTCTACCATAATAATACTTTAAGATTAATTCGTTCTGTTCCTTGAAACATGACTCACCAGCTGTTGCATTGGTCCTTATTGACAGATGTGCCAACGGCATACACCCTTCCTTGATAAGTACAGGGACACTGAGAGGTCTGGATACACCCTGTACCGTTCAATACCATGCCGCTCGGACAGAAACACCCATCCACACACGTGTCATCAGTACAAGTTTTAGTGGTGGACGTACACGTCTGAGGACATGAACTGCCACATTCCTTATAAACCATTCCACCAGAGCAACTCACATCTGCAGATTAGACATAATAGATAATTCATTTACACTTATTTATACCTGTGAGGGTTAAGCACCAATCCAATGTATGTCAAACATTTCACATTAATAAACTTAAACTAAATCTTGCTATGATATTGTTGATGATATCAATAGTTTCTAACTGCTTATCAATCCGAACAGCGCACTGTTATTATCACTGGTACTCGGCAGCTAACACGTCTACGACGTGGGTTAATATTGCAAACCTTACCCTACATCCAGTCCGATGCCGAATAGCAAATGCTACGCCTTCGTTTATAAAGCAATAAACCTGTACATGAACAATGCCACATTTTAAAGAAAAGCCAAAACACTCACGGCATCGATGTTGTGAACGCCAGGAAAGTTCTATCTTCTCTCTGAGACAGGCTCTGGAATATGCGGAGAAGCTGTTACATTGGCACTCTGACGAACTCGGATACGTACAACAGTCTACAGTGCAGGCGTCGCGATACGGGGTCGGATCTACTATCTGTAAAACATTGTCGTGGAACATTTTATAATATTACAGAAAATCTTACGCCCTGTGATAAAATATTTCCTACACTAACATGTATACAGTAAAACTTTATATTATTTAAGGTACAGTGAAGCTGTTTTATGTGGTCATTAGAAATAGTGAAATTTTGCAAGGGTGGTTAAAAACTTCTGCTATAAATAGGTCTTAAGATCACAAGGAGGGGGTTATTCTATCAATGCTTAACAGACCTTATGACACGGTGCAAACTCCGATCCCATTAGCTCATCACATGTCCTTTGAACTGCCGGGGCAACACCGCCTGCTGTGCACGAGCTAGATGAGTCTGGACAGGCTGCAATTGGAAAAATGTATATTCATTGGAAAGAATCAGCTATGATAGCTGGATTGAAATATTTTATTAGTCACATTTCGTTGGATTTCACTCCTTAGATGGCATACGAGAGCATGACCGTGATTGGACTTATGTTGAGGTTATATTTAACCCCCAAATAAATTTGTGGAAAAGGTTACTTACTACTTCCTCCGAGACTGTTGATTTTCCAACTTGTGCCGAAGCTGACTTCAGAGGTGACAACTTTGCCTTTAGAAGTAAGAAAGTCGTCAGTGGCGTTTCCATTATACTGTCCACAAAGCCCACACATTTGTCCCTTCATGTCTTGGGATACGGTCAGAGTTATCCACTCTTGGCTGTCCCATTTTAAAGAGAACTTTGTGCCGTATCTCACAGCGACATACGCTCCGATTTTCTCAAAGATTATCCCATCCTTTACGCTGGGGATATGAACTGGGTTTCCGTTCCACGTCACAGATGCGCCGTTAGATGTTGGGCGGAGGGAAATTGTAGAGCTTCCGATGTAGATATCAATACCCCGTTTACATGGCGAACTGGTGCATTGTCTATCGTTGATGACATGGATGAAGAAGGAGTGAGCGAAAGAGCAGTCCTTAGCCAATACATATTCACATCCGCCGACAAAGGTGTACACCTTGTTATCAAAGGTCTTGTAGTGACTTTGGCTCCATGTGCTACAAATTCCCTCAGCTTTTGCATCTGGGTGCACTGAATAGTAAAGACGGATATCATAATTTGAGAAGAACAAACACACTGATATTGAGTTACAAGTTTTACTGAAGATCATTTGTATTTTGTTTTGAACGCTTAATGGCTTGAACAGTTTTGAAATACGAAATTTAACAAAACATGCATAATGTTCTCTACACTGTTTAAAATGGTACTTGGCACTTTTTGAAAACGATTTAATGTTTTGTTTACAACTGGTAAAGTATAAATGGTAACGATGAAAATACTGACCTAAACTCGCCATGACTGTAGTCTGAGGCATAGCTGGGTGGGTAACGGTAATCATATTAACTTCTGTGAATGAAAAGAGTATGCTTATCGAGGTTTGGCCAATCAACGATGTCAAAGTCTCCATATAATACTGGACTTTATAGCCAAACTAAACGGCGTAAGGCTTAAACAATCAACAATTTGACTAGGTAACGAAACTGTCACACTATTTTGAAACAATTTTTCCGCTTTTCTTGTGATTTTCTTTCTTTCTTCTGCTATTCTTTATGTCATATAGGACATGTGCCGCTACACATAATGCATAGTAGACGCTATCTTGTTTAGACTTTGTGAACGACAGGAATACATGCAAATGGTACTTGTATCAGTTTGATAAATTCCAGTGAGACCAAGTGAGTTGTGATGTATATGTTATTTCATAAAGTTCTGCTCACCTGCTACACATTTAGGCAGAGCTGTTGGGTCAGAATCCCAGGTACCATCTATACTACATGTATACAAAGGATTAGGAGCCGTCTCAAAACGGTAACCATCATAACAGGATACATTGCAGCGAGTGGACGCCATGTCTACCATACAGTGGACTTGCCCAAAAACCGGGGGTTCGGGCTGTGCGCAGAGGCTAGTGGCTAGAAACGGAATTATAATTAGTAATCAAATGCAGCAATTAACCGAAATATAGACAATTATTGGCTAATTAAGCAATGTTCTAAAAATAACCCGTTTAGTTTACCAGGAAAATAAATCGTATAATATATGAAAAAAACATTTTTGTTATTGACTTAGAGACAATGGAGGCAACTTTTAATAGTAACGTTGACTTTTG
>JARFOD010094079.1:0-10197 GCA_031763545.1 Mopalia muscosa | reverse complement strand
TAAGGACCGCGAGGTACTTACGGAACTGACATAGTTGTCCTCGAAACTCACTGCTACACGCACAGAAATTTGGTGTCTTACATGTGCCGCCATTTAGACATCCTGGTGAACAAACGGCTGAAAAACAAATAAAAAAGATTACATACAATCGAATTCATTTGTTTTCAAATTTGAATCTTAATATTCATTTTGCAAAAGAACCTATATACATAATGTCCCGTTAAATGACTCAAATTACGATTGTTGTCCACAATATGTGATACGTACAGTAGCAGAAGAGTGAAAAATGGCCCTCAAACAAATAATATGAAATGAGATAATTCATTAAGTAAAAGACATAACCGGAGAAAGCCTATGTCATCCTTTTGAAAACCCTGCAAATGTGTGTAAAACTAGCTGCAATGCTATTCGCCAAATATAAACCGATTTTCAGCACGTCACACATGCATATATGTTTTATAAATAAAGTGAGAGAACAAACAAGGCATCGCTATTGTAAACGTAATATCAATACCTACATTTACATAAGGCATAAAATGACTTACGTAGACATTTTGGGAATGTTTTTCCGTTGTCCCAAGTCATCGAAAATGTATCACATTTCAGATCTACGGACTGCAAACCATTCTCAAACTTGTAGCCCGAGAGACAAGTTGCTGTACAGGTACTGAAAACGTTTAAAGCACTTAAGACATTTAATTCGATCTTCTCCTACAAAACATCGGAAATATTGGTCTTTGCTGTATTAGATTTTTTCCATTTCTGAATAGAAATTGATAATTATTATAATTATAATAATAATAATTAAAAATATATTATTGATGATAATTAATTGAAAATAACAAAATAATAATAACTAAAGACCCCCGAAAATCACCATCGTCATTACATCTGAAAGGGTCAATAGCTTTGTAAATAATGTTTATCCTTTTAAATTTCTCCGACTATACAAAGAATGAAATGAAGTGGAAGGGCTATATCATGGAAACTTCCTACTTTTACTTTACTGTATAAAATCTATATGACTCTGGTGTGATCTAGTAATGACCGTATGCATTGTTGTCTCCATCGCGTTATGTCAAATCAAACGAGGAAAACTATTAAGTTTTGCATTCAGGAAGACGAGCATATTTTCAGATATCTGAGATCAGCTTCTGATATAAACATAGTCTATTACAATCGTATTCTCGCATGAGTTTCTGTAGTGGACGAGATTAATACAACACTGGTGCGCTATGCCAGGCCATCGCGCATTATTTCCGACAATACTTGGGGCGATATATGCCACAGACCTTCAAATGAAAGAAATTCAAATCAAGATGGCGTCGGAATGTATAATAGATTATATTTTAGAATGTGTCTATGTGGACAGTAACGTCAGGTCATTGGATGACGCTAATGTCGCATAGGTTATGCCATTGTTTTATTAAAAAGATTTTTGAAAGTGCCAAAATGTATTCATAGTGAAATTAAAAAGAATAGAATTCCTGCAAAGTATAAACAAGATGGTATATTTGAGCATTTAATGTAGATCAGCTGCACTATCCTTTGGTGAGATGGCGTGTAATGAGCTAAGAGCCGACGACACCGGTTTATTATTCAACATAAATTAATAAACCTGCTCGACTGCAACAATATTTAGTTACTCGTATGGTGAAAGTGTAAACTATTTTAGCCGGTGTGCTCTGTAATATCTCTAACCAATGTGAACTCAATATAAGTATTTCTAAACACTGGCAAATGGATGTTGATTAATAAAAATCGACGAATCATCAAAAGTTTACCTGGATACAATTAAAGTCCACATTATTTAACATTATCTCTGGTTGTTGTCAGTTTAATAAACTTAATTTTTTTAAATTTCAAATCAGAGTTTTTGACGTCGTTTGGGAGAAATGTTCCACATACCAATTCAATTTGAGAATTATGATTGGAACAGATTGATTTTTATTTGTTGGTTTCATTGGGGTTAAACGTAGTACTCAAGGGTATTTCACTTATATGACGACGGATTGTCCACTTCACACTACTCCTTGCCTAATTACAGTGGCAAACTGGGAAGAAACCTCGCAAAAAAACCACCCAGGCGATTGCCGAGGCCACACCATGTGACTCACGCAAATACCTGAGGGTCGACAGACGGACTCAATCCTGTGAACGGTACATCGAAGTAGGCTTTAGTAAGCGCGGTCGCTAAGTACTAAGTCACGGCCGCGGGCTAAGCAGATTGAAACAATGGCTTAATGCACAGAAGGATATAAATACTTACTAGTCGAAACTGCCTAGGCCACAATTGATGCGACCATTATCGGGAGCAGGCAAAGGAGAGCAGCTAGCAGCTGAAACATCAAAGTTATGTCCTTAGTTTGAGTGTTTTTAAAGCCGTTTCACTAAATTGCCACAATAACAAACAACAATAACAACCTCTACCAGGAGCGAACGACACGTACTAGTATTCAGCCGAGTAATATTTATAAAGTTGAATAATCGGGTTTGACAGTTTAACTACAAAGAAAGACAAAGTTGTAATTACAGTAACAAAGTCACCGGCCTTATAAACAAACAAGACATACACAGGACAAAGGAATATAATTACCAGATTGCTGCTGTTGTTGTTGAAACAGATCTCGCTTTTCTCGATTCGTTCTAAAATAACAAAAAAAAAACAATACACACATATTAAGACGAGACTCAACACACAAATCAAGTTGATAACGTTGCATGACTGAAAAGAAGGAAAAAACACTTTATATTTGAGAAAATTCTTTCTGTAATTTTATTTTAGGGTGGAAAGACACTTAAAAGTAAACTTGGTTTGTTTAATAGAGGTTTGGGGACGTTTTTATGTTTTTTCTCTTATAACTACAGCACTTCTATAAATTAAGTAAGTGTAATTTCAAAATTAGAGAGTATTTTACCTTGATTGCGCTGTATTGGAGAAGAGCACTAACACAAGGCAAGTAGCCTGTATCAGCAGCCGAGGGCCCATCTCGCCACTCCTTTGTCTTGTTGCCTTTTCTTCGGAAATTCGTTAAAAAATGTTTTTAAAACAACTTCGAAGACAGATTCGAACGCCAACGGTTGTCTGTAGGATGAAATCGGGCTAAGGGTTATTATATAGGCGACTTAAATTTCCTGACGACCAATACAATTCGAGAATCGGCAAGATTGTCCAATCTGACACTGGTAAAAGAATATTGATAACGATGCAGATTTTATTGTCACTGGGTTTGGACGTTGAACTAAAATCGATAATACTAGCGTTTGTTCTTTAGTTTTGTAGAGTATTAATCGATAATTGATTCGCATACATTAAGATAAAGTTGTCATTTATTTAAAACTTATCAACAGCAAATTGTACCTGCCAATAAAATACACGTTCTAAAACAGTGTTCCTGAAAAGAACTGCCACTTTCTTAATCAAGTCCTTAGATATATCATTTGGTTATGTAACGTAATCTCATTTTAAAAAAGTGGATTCTTTATTCTGGAATAATCTAAGATCAACACAATGGCCAAGCGCACCCTATCTGCTAATTGACGTGATTTGAAACTTAAAAGTTTCCACTTTTGGTATTCCAACTGTAAATAACGTAATGCCTAAATTCATGCGCGAATAACCCTGCAATGTTTTTGTAAAAATGGGAAATTTATTTTGGCAACATGCGCATGCCCTTTATAGCCTAGATGTTATAAACATTTAGTACCTAGACAGGACCTTGTTGTCGGGAGAATATGTAAACGCGTAAACACGATGGACACTAATATTTACAAAAGGACATTGTAACAGTCTTGATATTTTGCTCAGTCATGGGCACATCTAAGTTTGACGGAAATACTTTTTAATATATAAATATATATTTTTTTATTGGTATAGTATTTTATTAGAATCTAATAGCCGTTCAGTATTGTGCATATAAACATTCTGGACTTTGTGAATGACCAAATCAATCAAATTATTTAATAAGCAATTTAGAATTGTATCCCCAGACATACAGAAAAATCTGTCACACATCGCAGAAATGTTAATTTCAGTTACGGGCTGATTGGTTTGTTTGTTTGTTTCTTTGATTATTTGACATCGATTTAATGCCGTGTTTAAGGTTAAATACAGGACAATCGCAGGACGTAAATATAATACAAAGAAATAATAAATATATCAGCTTCATGTTGCCTCTTAACTCTCAGATCACCAGTGATACTGAAAGCTCCTTCCCAACTCTCCGCTTGGCTGATTTGCTAATCAAAAGTTATTTGTATATTACGTTTACATTAAAAACCCAGGTGAAATGCGTCGCTAACAAAACACAATCATAGAAACGAAAAGTATCTCAAAGTGAAAGATAGTGCAGTGAAATAAGGCTGTGGGTTTAAAATTAGCACATTACCATTCAACTGTTGATCTTTATCAAACCTCCAATTTTGTTACCACAAAAAGCCATGTAAAGCGCAATTGAAATTCAATGCAAAAATAATAACAAGTACACTACAATGTTGTTCAAATTCAGAAATTGTGCAAAAGTTGTACACCATGTTTCTGTCAATCGCAGGACGGGTTGAAATGGAAAGTATTTTTTGTTCAACAATATTAATGCAAGGATGTTCTTGTGTAACCTGATACACTGGTCTCCAACAGGGCCCTGTTATGGCAGCGGACAAATGTGGACAAGGCGACAAATAGTGTGTATTAGATACACATTTCACCTGGATGGATTTGAACAGCGTGGGATTTAAGTGATCAGTATAGCCTATACAATGTAATGCTATTCTTCTACAAACCACTACAGCAATTGGACAAAAATATGGTCTGTATGTCAATTCATGTGATCTGCGAATCTTCACGTTTTTAATTCAACTTCCGTAGACAGTCTTATTTTTTTTCTAGTTCTAGCTGGGATTACAATATACAGAGAAATGAAGCTCGGCCTTGTCCAGGCCCAATCTACATAAAATCAGGTAAAACATTCGGAAAACTTGTGAGCTTGACGGTTGTCAATGCAAATGTGCATTGCTATGATGATAGATCGCTCATGAGAGTCTCCCGCCTTCACGATTTTTTTAGTTGTTTTGAAGGTCCACAAAAACATAGAAATATTTTACATACACGGACTGTGAATATATAAGAACGAACATTAACCTCTCCTCTATTGATATTCAATGTCAGTTGTGGGTAAAAACAAGTACAAGTGAATCCATTTACGCCCCCAATGACTTGGTCAAAAATAAACCAAAACTATTTGCTTGATTTTCGCAGTTTTTGCAGTCTTGAATAATAATTGAAATGTTAATTTATCTAAATTGTGAATGAAACAAAACAAGCATTAACATCTCTTGGACGAATTAACTTGGGGGTGAATGAAAAAATTGCCGTAGCGATTTGAGACACCAAAAGAGTCCGACATTAATCCAACATTAGATCGTCTTTTGACCCAAATGCCCTTTTTCCGAGTTATAATGTAGTTTCTACAGAATAAAAGATAGCCGTTTATATGTATTTAAGTCTTTTTATTTCCGAAATCAGCTGTAATATGGAAATATTAAAGATTGAAATCAAGTTATTTTCGTTCAACGTCACTGTCTTCTTCGCTTGCAAACCGGTAAAGCATGTCGTCAGTTCCGGCGCTCCGCGAGAGAGTTCGTGATTCCGTCGACAATTCAAAGTTAAAGATTGCTGTTACATATTCCTGTACATTGTAATCCAAGGTTCTAGCATCAACGGAAAGTTAATTAGATACCGATTCCCTCTTCCCGTTCTATAGCTCCGGGCAACAGCAACACAAAAAAGCTCGGAAAGATCCGGGTATGATAAACATATCTACAGAATTTGAACGCGGTCACCAAAAGCCAAGTAGAAGACAACAATACTTATATACGTATACCTTATTCCTTACTTAGCTGTTTTTACCTATCGGATAACTGCTAAGTAATACTATTGCAACACGTAAAGATTATCTAACGATTCAGACATCTGAAACCATTATCATTGAGTACTAGTTCATTATAGTTATTCCGACTGTAGTATTTCGCTTTTTTAACGGTTTGGGGCTTTGTTTTGTTATTTTGGATGTTTTATGTTTTTTTTTGTGCAAACTGTAGTTTCTTGACGGTATTTTTAATATTTTGTTTTCATTATATGCTAGTACCCTACCACAAGTGAATGCATGGCGCACAGTATTCTCATGAGTGGAGCAGACATAAATACAGGAACTAACTTTGCTATTGCCTAATGAGGGCGAATCGGCATTTCTTCATAAGATATCCTGTCTGCAATTATTCGCATTTTTAAACCTTAGTTGGCTTCATTAGTACAAAAAGCCCAACATTTTAATTCACATATTAACAGTATATTCTATATTTTGGGATAACACTTAATCTGTTCAAACTAAGAAAGCGTTATCCAGTAATTGCGAAAATACTGTTAATATTCATTTTCTAAAAAGAAAGAAAAATCATTCAATACACAAAGTCTATACTTTGTCAGCAAACAGTTAATCCGTAAAATAATCACAATTGATCCAAAATATCTGACGTGATGATTACTGAAGAACTACACGGGTGCATGTAAGAAATCACTCCTTGGAACAGACAGTTTAGTGAGACAGTCATTTTTACAATGTAAAAAAAACACGTTTTGTCGGGTGACGGTGAAATTCGTTATCGCTAAATATTTTCTAGCAAGTAGATTTCAGACCTCGGCTAAAAGGTCATATAGAAAATAATCAAAATTATTGTAGGCAAAGTCAGACACGCAATAAACCGAACAAGTCACGTGTGGGCTCAAGTCATTTGGGTCTAGAGCAAAATGGTTGCAAAAAGTATGGACCCAACTCGATGTGAAATGCAGCTGTACCACACGCAAAGGTTTTATTTGTCCATAACTGTCAGGTTTGTTTCACTTAGGATTTAAAAAGTTGGTCTATGTTCTAAATAACTACCAGTGTGTTTGTTTACAGTACATGTTATACTCGAACATACATAGGAGCCTCAGGAATGTTCACCATAATCTCTGTTAAATATATCAGCTGATTTATTGTTCAAGACGGGAATGTTGACATTAAAAATAAAAGTAACGCATTAGTGGTCAAATAACCGGTTGACTTTGCTCTGTACAGGAGGTTACCGGGTTTAAAAGCTTTAAGGGTTGTTGTATAGTTTGATCATACAACAGTTTGAAAGACATGATGTGATAAGCACTTAAAAATACTAAGCCTTCGTATGCTATTAAGTCAACATATACATAGCGTTTAGAGTAGCTTTCCTTTCTAGTTTAAACATGGGCAATAATCTTTTCAGGGGCCGTTACCACTCTCGCTCGTCATATCAGCACGTACACAGGGGGCCTACACTTCGGAGATTCGGTTTATTGTCCTGTATGTTTTATACAGCGTAATATTGACTTTTTTGTTTGATTGATTGTAGTTTATCGTCGTACTAAAGGGTATTTCACTTTTGTGATAATGGCCTGTATTACTTATCTACAATACAGAACAGCCCCCCCAAAAACGTAAAAAGCCAATCCCTCGACTGTAGGAATCACTTCGTGAAACACCTAATGATACATATGTGGTCGACTAACAGACTACAATCTATGAGCGGTTGATTGGAAGAAGAAAGGTAACCAGACAGAAGCTAACGAACAACTGAACCACAGTCTAGGGTGCTGTAATATCGGGGATCATCCCAGGACAAGTTGAATCACCTGTTTGGTTTATTGTGGGTAAATCTCGCACTTAGTCCATTTCTTCAAATGATTAATATAACTTGTTCATAGTGCATTCATATGTGAAAAAAACAACAGTGCATTAGATGGCTGGTTTGTGGATGGTTTATGGGTAGTTTTTATTTACCGCTGGCGATGTAATGCATGGATCTGTCGGTCATGATTTCGGTTCTGTGTGGTAATTAAGGAAATATGTTTAAGAAAAATTGGACAAATGACCGATTTTCTGTGTAGTTAGGTGCTATTATTTACTAGTTGTGATTTTGTTAGACTAGAATGATTTCGTTGATTGGCTTGTTGGTTGGTTGGTTGGTTGGTTGATTGCTTGGATTCATTGATTGCTTGATTTATTGATTGATTGATCGATCGATTGATTGGTGTGTGTTTAATTTGACTTCGCTATATTTCAACTACACTGTAACGAGAACATATTGCCAATATATTTAAATCTAATATTACGTATTCAAAGATACATTTAACACCAAAAAGATAAATAAATTGAACCGAAACGGACATACATTTAAAGAGTTAACAATTTTAAATTTGTCAATATACTAAATGTTTTAAATGTTTTATTTTCGATCTAAACTTGTAAAGATTATGTAAGCGTTATAGTTATTTATACCCATTTATAACAAATAGCATTTTATGATACGAAAGATTAGGAGTGAGATCCTGTATGGGTTGATCTTACCTAATTTTCTAAGCTAGTTTACACAATAGGGTGCATTCAAGGTACATAAATCCTGTTAATGGCGACTTTCTAAACGATATATAACACTATTTAGCAAATAATGCATGAAAATTAACTTAAAGAGTTAACCATGCAGAAAATAAAGCATACATTCATGTGGATTACAATAAACAGCCTATTGGAGCTGCTAGATTGTTGTTTTTATCATCAATAAATATCTGTTTGCATTGTGACGGAACTCGAAATATTGAAAATGTTTAAGCTGCTAAATGCCTTTTAAACATTTTTTACGAAGTTTCCTTAAGTTGAAAGAAGTATATATTGCTTCGATATGTTAGCCATATTAGCTATTTAATCTGTGGGTCGATCCGGGAATGTTGATTCATCTCAATATGACAGAAGTTTGACGCTTTAAGTCAATACAGATAAGAAGCATGCTATTTGTTTTCTTGGTGGAAAGATGATGGTAACGATTAAATATCGCAGACAGCTGTTTGAATTAGCTTGAGTATGACGTGCCTTGTCTGTCACAAATATTTTCAGTTAGTAACAGGTCGTCATGTGGTGATAGTGGTGCTATGTAGGCACTTTTTTTTATCAGTTATTGAAATTGACTTTTTTTATTCAGATATATCGATTCCGAATATTTCAAAGACGGTTTGTAAATGGCGACGTTGAGGTTTGTTAAATATTACCTATACTCCTTTTTTCTGAGATGTGTGCAGTAGAATAACTTTAAAGTAGCCCTGTAGCAACATACGTCACAAAACTCTGTACAACAAACCCATTTTTTGTTATTAAAGTATTGTGAATTTGATAATTATAATTAACTTTCTCACGTTTAACAATTACTTTGGCCTGTTCTGGAATGTTCTGAAATAATCTGTGCATTAGGACTCAGATATATAACAACAAACGTACCTGCCCACTTCCGCCTTCAAACCGATACTCGTGTTAGAAGGTTATCATGATAATTTTTAGACTTAATGTCAAATAGTCTGTTATGTTTTGGAATGCCAAAATATGCCATTGCCACGAAGAAAGTTTCTGTGCCTGATGAGATACAGGCCTTTCTTACGTGGCTAACTGGGGGTGATCACCCTTCTGCTGTTAACGTAAACACAAGACAAATCAAAACCGCTACATCCACGAAAACTGTACATCAACGCAAACTGTTACAAAAAAGCAAATAAAAAAATAATAATAAAACAGACAATCAAACAAAAAATCAAAAATCATCTGGCCCAGAGGCTGGCCTTTCCAAGGCCACTAGGGACGCTGTTCAAACGTTTCAGTCTGAGCAGCCAATCAATGTACTTAACAGCGAGGGGGTTGAAAACCTCTCTCCAAAACCATTAACAAGCATGTCCCTTGAGTTGGAGTAGGTTTCTCTGGCAAACCGCTATGATGCCGTGGAAGGGATGGAGGTAGACATCAGGCCTCCTCCCACTACAGCTCGCCCACCTCCGCCTTCTCCAAGGCGGCACAATGGCAAACACCCTCGGTTGAAAGCCAACAGAACACATAGTGCTGGTGACTCGCCAAAACGAAAAACTCGACATTGATATTATGTATCTACCCCGATATTGCCAAGTTTTGTATATAAAATGAAATATTTGATATTTAATATATACAAAAACCCACAAAAAACCCCCAACAAAAATACACAAAAAAAGTATAAACTAATGTATGTCCTTTTCGTTTGATTTGTTTCCCTTTTTGATCTTTACTGCCAGGGGTGCAGTCTGTTTAAAATTTGTCTTTAAATAAAGAAACTTGAAGA
>JARFOD010094068.1:0-17395 GCA_031763545.1 Mopalia muscosa | reverse complement strand
AGGGTATGAGGGCGGGTCTTTACTATTTTCTCGGTGGATTAATGCGGGGGTTAGTACAGGGGCGGGAGATTCCACGTGTATAGTATAATAAGTCCATATTGACTTTAGAGTGCAGGTGGGGTCGGGGCTTCACGTGATAACCAGTATGGGTATAATTACATAATGTAATTTAATCGCATACGCGGAGTTGGACTCAATTCCAGCTTTAGTACCATCAACATTAACGTGATATGATTGCTGAGTTTTTCCAGTATGCAGAGAAAGAAAAACAGATTAGGGTACATTAGTCTGAGTCAATATGACTGTTATCAGTTGGACGCTCTCTGATTGGACAATATACTGGGCCAATATGTAACTAAGTGTACTAATATTGCTAGCGTATTACTCAGCTGTAATCATAGGCCACCAACAAGCTGTAGCACTCAAATGACCTCATTATTCCAAACTATCATGGCCTGAGTTCAACTGCGTACAAAATATGCATATATGGTAAAGTATTTTTTTCAAACCTTTTCAGGGACTGATTGAAATGATATAAAGCTGCATATATATGTGAAATATTCTAATATTTGTTAACTTGGTCATCTATTCAGAGAATGAAATCAACTCGGTATAAACAGCAAACGTGAAATTTGGCGAGAGACTTATAGAAGGTGATGTTACTTGGGAGGGGGCTGGGTCAGATTACTGTAAGCAACATGCATGGCGATTATTTACTCGCCTGCTTTCTTATTGTGTTGATTGTTTGATTGATTGGTTTGTTGATTTGACTTGATTTGATTGGTTAATTAAGTTGATTAAGTTGCTTGATTTGTGGATTGGTTAATTCATTGATTGATAGATTGATTGGCTGGTTGATTGATTGATTGGCTGGCTGGCTGGCTGGCTGGCTGGCTGGCTGGCTGGTTGGTTGGTTGGTTGGTTGATTGATTGACACATATATCTATGTCAAAGCCAATATTGATCTGTTCGATTGATTTTTACATTGTAATCATGGTTGCTCCACTTATAAGGCGAATTTTTTGTTCGGTTATCCGTGAGAGAAATTGCACTGACTTCTCTCCAGTTACCGGGTATATCTTTTTGTTCAACTTAGACTGGTGATGGGAATTACATTAAACGTCAATTTATTAAATTAGTTTTAAATTTCCATATCGATGAATAACACTAATGCCTATATAAGGTCTGTAAGTCACTCCTTTCGAATCATACAGTTTTTCTAAACATATAGAGCGACAGACGTTGGATGATGTATCCGGAAGTCTGTTGGAAGTGAACAAAACTTGATTGAACATTTGGATGCCTCATACATATTGGTGTCAAGGGTCAGCTATGCAATTGGGAATGGATTCATCCGTGGTAACATTAATCTCAGGCAAGTTATCACTCTCGAGATCTCATCCTGAGGTCTGATTGAAATTTCTGTGAAATACCCGCTTGTGGTTGTCCTTACTATAAACCTAATACCGAATATCTTGTTTGCTACACTTTAGAAATAATGATTCTCCGAGGGTTCTTTAGAAAAGGGGATGGTCCTCACGGAACCAGGATGGCTCTATAGGAAACCATTAGCACAAAAACGGTTCTTTAAAACTAAAAGAAATGGGTAAGTACGTGGAACACTTGCTGTGGGGGTTCCATACAGAGCCTACACGGGTTCCACAAGAGCCTTAAAGCGCATTCTCAAGGTGCGATTCGTAGTAACGATTTCAGGAAATTTCCATTATAAGTAGAGTTTTGATTGGTCGACTATTTCGAACTTTTTTATCGTCCAATCAGAATGCCGCAAATAAGGTGAATCCCCTTAAGTCGTAACTACAAATCCTACCGTGAGAATGCGTCTTCAGACGGTTTCGTTAGAGCCATATTTTTCGAAGGGTGCACATATACTCATCACATATTGTCTGTACATGGTCTTTACCTTCCCTCGACATGTATTTAAGTTATCCATAACAACTCGAGATTAAAATCTATTTAAAAACTCGTCCTCGTTAGTTTGTCTAGAAAATAGTATAAACAGCAAACGTGAAATTTGGCCAGAGGCTTATAGAATGTGATGTTACTTGGGAGCCGGGCGGGTCAGATTACTGTAAGCAACATGCATGGCGAGTGTTTACTCGCCTGCTTTCTTGTTAGGTTGATTGATGGGTTTGTCGATTTGAATTGCTTTTATTGATTGATTAAGTTGATTGATTGGTGGATTGCTTAATTCATTGATTTATTGGTTTATTGGCTGGATGATTGATTGATCGACTTATTGATTGGTTGATTGATTGGTTGATTGACTGACTGCTTGGTTGATTGAGTGATTGATTGATTGATTGATTGATTGACTGATTGATTGGTAGGTTGGTTGGTTGGTTGGTTGGTTGGCTGGTTGGTTGGTTGGTTGGTTGGTTGGTTGGCTGGCTGGCTGGCTGGCTAGCTGGTTGGTTGGTTGGTTGGTTGGATGGTTGGTTGTTTGGTTGGCTGGCTGGTTGGTTGGATGGTTGGTTGGTTGATTGGTTGATTCTCAGGCAACTAAACACTCTCGTGATCTCATCCTGAGGTCTAATTGAACTTTCTGTGAAATACCCGCTTGTGGTTTTCCTTACTATTAACCTAGGGCCGAATATCTTGTTTGCTAAATAATGGTTCTCCGAGGGCTCTTTAGAAAAGGGGATGGTTCTTTATGGAACCAGGACGGTTCTATAGGAAACCATTGGCACAAAATCAGTTCTTTGATAGAAAAAGAAATGGGTAAATGTGTGGAACACTTGCTGTGAGGGTACCTACCTACACGGTACCTACACAGGTTCCACAAGAGCCTTAGACAGTTTCAGTAGAGCCATATTTCGAAGAGCGCACAAATACTCATAATATATTTTCTATACTTGGTCATTACCTTCCCTCGACATGTATTCAAGTTATCCATAACAACTCGAGATTGAAATCTATTTAAAAACTCGTTCTCGTTAGTTTGTCTAGAAAATGAGATGATTCATCGCTTTAAAATCAACTACATCATTAAACCAGTGTGGTTAAGTCTTAAAGATTTCTCTCCGGACGTTACCGCCCCGTGAGAGAGCGGGTGGGTCATGGCCCTTCAGAATCTCCCTCGGCTTCCTCGGTCGATCGTAAGAGGCGAGAAGAGAGGTTGATTTCTGTTGCCCTGGTGTTCACAGAGCTAAAGAGTAACGGGAAGCAGATTTGTTTGTGATGTTCTATATTTGTGTCCGTCGTCATATAAGTGAAATACCCTTGAGTACGATGATAAACACCAATCAAACAAACAAACAAACAAACAAACAAACACTTTTGTAATCTAGCTCAACTATTGTTTTTTACTTTTGTTTTACTTTTAGTGTCGATATTTTACTTTTAGTGTTAAAATTCCTATTCACATTTATTTTTAGGGTTAACGTAGTTTTTACATTAGCGTTGATTTTTTTACTTTTAGGAGCGGTTTTACATTTATTGTCGATTTTCTTTACTTTTAGGGGAAGTTTTACATTTAGTGTTAGTTTTACATTTAGGACGAATCATATTTGTGTAACTCTTTACATATTAACCCATTTTAAACCAAACCTCGCATTTTCTCAAAACATTTCTGATCTCTATATAACACAAGAAGCGTGAGCCACATTACACATGTGACAGCATTTGAACATTTGTTCTGAATTCGCAGTTGTCCTACATGAATCAAGGAGGAGTGAAGTGTGGGCTGGGGAAGGTGAGGCTATCGATAGAGAATTCAATATCTTTTTGAGATCAAATATCTATTAAATCTCGTCACGGAATAGACAAATACAATGGTAATGGATACAAGGATAGTTGGACGCAGAACTCGTTCATACCAGTGCGTAATAGCGAAAGTGGGAACTGCAAAATGAACTAAAATCCAAGCGTTTCAACACACAATTAATTAGAGGCTATATTTGGCCCTTACCTTTAGGAGTTGGCGAGTCGGTCCATATCCTAGCGAACATGCAAATTATTGCATCTTAAAGAAACGCGGAAAGAATAACGACTAGAAAGTTAATGTGGCCGATGAATATTCAGGTCTGAAAAATACGCCAAGTTCGTCATATATCATATTTGTACAGACGTTTTTATTCGAGAGTATTATCCAACCTTTCTTAAACTGTCCGGGGAAAGGTAAAATAACACCTGATCGCAACGTGGTGATTCAGTTAGTAATTGACATTCTCATAAGAAATTCACCAAAGAAGGAGTCTTTTGAAAATTGAAAGCTTTTCTCCCGGGATCTAATTAGTAGATATTCATTGCATATATGGTGGGACGAAATTGTTTTGATTTAATCAGAATTCTTAATCATTACCTATAGAGCGGGATATAGGACATGAGGATTGCCAGAAGAAAAATAACAAAAGACGTCATCAACCCATTTTAAAGACGCCCGACATGAACGGGCTGACTGAAATAACACAATGACGGTTGTATACTATACAATTTGGAGAATCCAAAAACCAAGTCGATACCAGTATCATTAGGAATCGTTATACAGTCGAGCTGGAACTATCAACTTGATATTGTAGTGTGTGGAAATTGATCTGTCGTTTGCAGCGCTAGGCTCTAGTTCCATTGAGAATGTGTGTGTTTGTACAGGACAATGAACCCCATAAGAGACGCTCATTTAATCTGTTTCCGAATTCCTAGCGGGGGTGTTTTCAACCCAATTTCCATTACTCTAGTTTTGTTTTTATGAAGATGATTGCCCCAATGCAATTTAATTCAGCCAGTAATGCAACAGACAGAGACATATTTATCCATTTTGAAAATGAATAAACGTATAAGTTGATTAAAATCCTTGAGGCCTACAGAGAACGCGACAGAAACTGAATTAAAATGGGGCAGATACACCTTGATTCCATGCCTGTCACAAAAAGACGAAAGTATCGGAGAACTGACGATGCCATAGTTTACTGTTCATTCCATTATAAAACAAAAGTTCATGTGAGTTGCCACATGGAATATTAAAATTGAGTTTGAATAGAATCCACCTGATGACAGCATGTCTAGACAAGAATACACAAAAAAAAAAATCCTGTACAGCATCTTTGACATGTCGAATATCATAACTCTGTCTTGTCAAATGGAACAGTCATACTAAGTTTAATTCGAATTCCACAAAAAGTTTTTAAATGAACATATAGAACTGAAATTTAACTTAAACCTGTAGTTCGACATATGCCAATACTAATCCCAAGTGGCGTCTTGTCACATGGAACAATTAGATAAAGTTTGATTCGAATTCCACAAGAAGTTTTAAGTAAACACAAAGAAGTCCAATTTAGACTTTACCGCCAGGTGGCCCACCTGTAGGTTGACACAAGCCAAAACCAATCCCAAGCCATGTCTTCTTACATGGAACAAACATATAAAGTTTGATTCTAATCCCACAAGGAGTTTTCAAATTAACATACAGAAACGAAATTTATAGTTTGCCCCCCAGGTGGCGCTAGCGGTAGTCCGACAACCTCCCAAACGATCACACTTAGTTTGATTTGAATTCCACGAAACGTTTTCAAGTTAACATACAGAAGCCCAATTTAGACTTTGCCACCAGTTGGCGCCACTTTTGGGTCGACATATGCCATAATCAATCTCAGGCGCCGTCTTATCACACGGAACACACATACTAATTTTGATTCGAATTAAATAAGCGGTTTTCTAGTAAACGTCCGGAAACCAAAAAATTGACGGACGGACAGACAGACGGACGACAAACCCATAACATAATACGTCCTGTCAAATGACGGGCGTATAAAAAAAAGCTATGTAAGTAAGTGTAAATTTAAATGTATGTGAATCAAAGTTTTATATGGTTCTTCAGTTAAGAATTCACTGTCCCATGTGTTCTTATATGCGGCATTGGTCACGTAAATCATTGCATCCATCTATCGTGTTACACGGTTTGAAATTTTGTCATACCTCATTTCGCCCCCTCACACTTTCTATATGTCAAACAAAAAAAGTACGTTGCTCAACAGTTCAAGACTTTAATAGTACTTTCTATGGTTATAAATATCTATATATATATATATATATATATTTGTCTTATTTCGCCTATAACGGTTTCTAATTGGAACCCAAAAAAAATTGCGAAATAAAATAATTTTAGTGGGAAATATACCATGTAACACAATGTAACGATCTATATTTAAGTCTTGAAGTATTATTTTAAGATGTCCTTATAATAACAATCCATTTTACTTATATTGACCAATCAAAATGAACTTGAATGTTATTTGGACGTGTTTATATAGCACAATTATCACACGGTTCAGGTGATCTTTGGGTTGTTTTATAAACCTGCTGTGCAGCTTTTCAGTTTATACAGATTTATTTTCATATATCATCTATACTTGTTATAAAAAATACTAAGTAAATTTGTTTGGTTATTCAAAAGACAAACTTCCTTTGCCTGGCGAATGTTTCGAAACATACATGTACATGTATCCTAGAACTGTTACATATTTGATCTAAAAACAACTTTCGATAATGTACCAAAAACTGTTTCTCAGCTGGCTCATAAAACAGTCAAACTGTATAGCTGTGCACTGTGCAAAAGGTGGGTTCCTAAAAGTTCCCGAGACGAAAGACTCTGTCTCAACGTCTCGAAGACTCGACGTGCGTAGTAAAACAAAATAATACCGTGTTACACTACGACTGACAAGATAACATTACGTAACTTATAAATCATTAAGTAACAAATGAAAATCCTCATTAGCCCAGTTATTATAGCAGATCGAGCAATAAGTTTTACCATGTCACATACTGACCTAGAACAGTCTGACGATTCAAATTACATTTTGGGTAGGGTTATCGTTATGTAATATACTGATATATGATATACCGCAAGCATATTAAAACAACCTTACATATAACCTGGTCGTATTAAGGCTAACAGTAGTAAAATGACTAACAGTATAATTCCTTATAATAAACCATGTTGTATATCGAACAATACAGTATGTATTATGTATACCGCAGTTAGTACAATTGGATACATTAGAAACATACAAACCACTCTACGTCACATCGGACAACAGTCACAGGAGTGAACATTAACTATTTCCACATCTGATATCAGTTCAACGTTCCTCTGGTCTTGTTACAATATCCTTAAAATACAATAAATAACAATTCTGATTTTGTGTAATTACTTACGTGTATTAATCGGTGTCCGTAGGTATTAACCCAGGTTAATTAAGATGACAACTCGTTAATTAACAATAAACAAAAATTAACAGTTCACTATGGAATAAATAAACAAATATAGCAACGCACAACCTACAGTGACTAAAGTTGACAATTGAACTTATGTACTAGTTTTTGGCAAAAGTAGGGCCTACACTAAATAACGATTAAGCGGACCACATACATGTAATATTGAATTTAGAATAGCTATAGCCTACACGAGGGACTATAAATATGAATAGGTTTATCGTGACCGATCGTCGCTTATTTAACCCAATTAAAATGACTTCTATAGGTTTCTTCCCAAGTAACGTACTAAAAACGTCATTCATTACAACAGCAACTTATACATTACAGTTAAAGTATTAAATAACGATAAAATACCTGAATCGGCAAGATCACGATTGTTACATCTTCGCTATGAGTTACTGACCATCTACATTCATAGAACTTACATTTATTTAGTTTTCATCAGTTCCTGACAATTACATTTCAGAAATATCTTGTTGGAATCGACGAGGTCATAGTGTAAAAAGGTCAGTACAAAGCGAAGTCACTGATATAATAACATACGGCGTGCACGGGTTATCTCCAATTTTAAGTTCTACTGCCCACACTATTATAGCAAAGAACAGTTTTTGCCGTTATGATTCCACACCGATGTTCACGGAAGATGGATTGCAGCAAATGTCGTCCTTTTCAAAGATGACCTAGATTGGCGATGCTAACGGGTTAGAGAGACCAGATTGTTATCTGGATCACTATGGTAATTCTCGTAACGGTGTTTACTCTTGGGGGATGCCTTGCAGTAGTCTTGGTGTGAATTGTTAGTTTGAATCTATATATATAGTTGACATTTGCAACAGTAAACCTACTTTCGTTGATTATGTATAAATTTAATCGGTTAATTTAACCGATAATATTAACTTTGGCCCACGCGAGTGTACTCAATGTGCTGCTTTCTCCGGTTTCTCCAATTCGATCAGGGTTTCTGTCGACTTACTTTCCATTTGGCAGCTATAATAATCTCAAATAGAAATTTTAATGTGTATAATATTACACCGATAATGCGGTTACAAAGCACGTTGTAAGACGCGCTTTTCCACTGACTAGTAAATGTACCTGGGCATCATTTAAGTGTACATTTGTTCTCTCATCGGAGTTTCCAGTCAATTTTAATAGATCTAGTGACTACTAAGATAGTTTAGTGTAACACATATTTACTACATTACACACTGGAATTAAAGAAAATCTGTTTCTAAGACCATTATCATACAGCATTTAGGTCTGAATATAATAAATGTCTATATTTGTGAATAGATTGGATAGTCAGTAGATAGATACGGATTCAGCGAAGATACAATAATAATTTGGAACTTGTTGTGAATCGAACTTATGTCGACAGAATTATGTACAGCACAAAGACTAATAAGTATGCCCTTTTTGTTACAATTTTGCTTAGAACAATATCAGTTGAAATTTTTGTCTCTCTAACCGGAGGAAATCGTACAAAATAACAAAACGAATAGTTAAGAAATAATTGTCGCAATTTTCCAGAAATAAAATAAATTTCTATGACGAATCTGTCAAGCCTAGTTTTAATGGTACACTAGCGTGGCTATTAGCCAATTAAATAGAGCTGTTTGATCTTTAAACAAATATATATGATAGTTCATTCGCCCCGGAACTACAACGAATTGTTGATTGGTTGATTGATGTTTTACGCCACTCCATGAGTGCACACTCCATGCACTTGGCTGAATTGTAATTGTACACAGAACGAATCTTGCGTTCTGCTCTTTACTAAATGACCGGTAAGGGTTTCATATTCCTTATTCCTTATCACATAGTCGAACGTGGGATGGAATAGGCAAGGTCATGTATCGAGTACCTCCTTCATTAGATTTATTTATGTATTCTGGTCACGGTGCCAGTGATGTCAGTGTTAGGGGTGTTTGTTGAGAACTAAGTGAATGGCGAGATCGTTTGGAATTCTCGTGTTTCAAAAGAGCGTCCATTAGTCGTAAAGGATAAATTGTGATAATATATATCGATAGTTGTTTGAGATTAGCTGCATGTTCTATAACTATTTAGCATGTCAGTCGTCCATTTGTTTATGAAACCTTATCACCGACAGCCCATTAGGAGAACCAAACAGACATGTAACTTATCTCGTCCATTTGCTACAATGGAAATAACAAGGCAAGATAATAGATTTGAGAGGAAGGTTAATATAGCCCCGGGAATATACGTCAAGATTATTGATCAGTTCTTGATTTTTTTTAATATTCTGAGCACGGTGTACTAGAGAATACACCTTCATGCAAAAAAGTCAACTTGCACAATCATGTGACTTAACAATTATTGCTGAAAGGAAGATTATGACCCCGTTTAGCTATCACGAAAAACGTTCTGAATGTACAGTAAAAAAACAATTATTGCTGAAAGGAATATTATGACCCCGTTTAGCTATCACGAAAAACCCGCAGGGTTAGTTTGTTTGATTGCGTGGGGTTAAACGTGATAACAATGGTCATGTAACTTATGCGACCATGGACTGTCCACTTGTCACTCTGTTCTACTTAAATTCGGCATATCTTTTCAGTTTGAATCTCGACGATAAGAGGAAGTATTGTACAAGTCGATGCTCTGTGGCCATGTATTGGCGAGAAGATGATCTGTCATACTTATACGTTCATAAGTTTATATTTCTTATATGATTAAATGTACAAATATGGATCAGTGTTTAAGTCGATTGTGTTGTAATATATTTTTTACTGAATCTTAGTCTAAGATTGATTTAACATTCAATACCGACGTTTGTATGGAATCGGTATAAGAACGAAGCACATTGATACCATGTGCATGCCTGTTATTTTAATAACTGTATGGTGGCAGTCCGCGATGACATAGGTAATTACAAACAAGACAAGACTGAGTGTGCATGCGGTTAAATAGTTTATATATGGTCATTGTCAATGTTAATTAAGGCCAGCATCAGTTTCACTAGATCTACGTGCGCTAACAGTATTTCAAAGTATTTAATGTTGTTCGGTGCCGATTTCTTTGAAAATAGTATTCCAATTTTCTCCGGGGAAACAAGCTGAACACCAGCCGGTATTTGAGAAGTTAATGAAAAACGTTACCATATTACACGCGTCTCCAAGGTAACTTCAATATTGGTTAAAACTTACATTTGTCCTGACGGTCAGAAGGTATTTATAGATCCAAGGTAGGTTCATATGTACAAACACAAAGCACAAGCTGGGGTTTGATCACCACATTCGCATTTAGATTGATACGTCATCGTGTGGATCAGCCAACTCACTAAGAGGAAAGGATAACTGTTTTTCTATTTTCAAAAACAAACATCTATATTGCACTTGCATTCGAGTAAGCATATCTGTAAGTTAATTTAACAGGCGGCACTGATGTCATTGTTCGAAAACACGGTCTGTCCCCAGTGTGTCCACTGGTAATCTGTTGTATACATATCAAAATAGCTCCTTGAGAAAGACCTGTTTTCAGCTGAGATGCTATTTGAAAAAAATCCAGTTTGATATGTACAAGCTGCTATTCGTTGTTGTTTCATTTGGGGACGGAACACTCACTTTCGGCTTAATATTAAAACATGCACGAGGGGATGGCGCGAACTAGATGATATAACTACCGTGTTTTGGAACAATGGCGTCAGATCCGTTTTTTTTTTAAATTAGCTAATTAACGGCTATGCTAATTCTATTGGAAGTGCAATATAGATGGTTGTCTTTGAATATATGCAATAAAAATAAGGTCAGAAAACAGTTGTCTTTATCTAAACATAGTCCCTTTTCGGAACATTACCGACATTAAGAATAAACTTTACATAACACGTACAAACGTTAGACAGCTCCATACATATTTCTAACAAATAATCGCTCTGACACAGCGATGTTTCTTAATTAAAACATACTACTCATTTCATTTCACTCTCAAAAAGACGTTTTATGACAGATCGTTATCTCGAGTTGAGTAACCTTCACAAATATCGAGAGTATAGGTAATGTCCATGTTTTATAATATGTGATGAATAAGTAGGTATATTTATTAAGAAAATTGGCGCTAAAAAACTCAAACCAAACAGATATGCGCTCTGCAGCGGGAGATTTATTACAAAATGACGCTTAGACTAGGTCCAACATATTCCCATAATTAGATTAGGTTAAATCGGGTTATCAATTTATCTCTCATTCAGAACACAGGTTGAAGACGGACGTAACGGATAAATTTGAACTTCGACATTCCACGACTAATCTGAATCAATAGTAAACAAAATTTACCTCGGCTTTGAGACATCCAATAAAGTTCGCCTTATTCAGTAAAATGTACTTTTTGCATATGGTTTATATGTGTAAATGTCAACCAACAAAAAAAAAAAAACACACACATCCAAATTTTTTTTCAGATTACCTACATTGATTGGTCCTGGAACTAAACAGACACACTGGCGGCAGATGTCTAGGTTCGTTATTTCAATTTAGACTCTAAGCTTTTATGTTTTCCCCAACGACCAATCGTTGTATGAGGTATAGACTACCGCATACTCATAAACCCTGTCTGTGACTGGAGACGAATAGTATTAGTGGTCGTATAACATTCAACCAATTCATCGCTATGATGTAGTATGTTTTATTGCATATGAAACAACCGTCAATACAAAACAGTAATTGGAATCAAGAAGTCATTTTCCGCACTCAGTCCCACTTAACCGTGCGCTAATCACAGATATATGTATATACCAATGCGCACATCTTTCTCCAGCGAAGCTAAAATGTTTATTGACTTATTGTTGGAATTTTATTTTCAAAACTGAAATGTGAGCCTGATATCCATTATACGAATTAAAACATAACAATTACTACCCTCGTTTTGTAAATTTAATATCTCTGGGTCATTCATAAGAGATTGATGTTCAGGGTAATAAATATATTTTGGGCAAGACCGCGTCATTATTAATTTCATCGAAAAAATTACCACTTCTCCTTTATGTGTAACAACAACAGAAGCTTTGCCCTTTTCTGGTTGCATGCAACGCAAGGTACAAGAAACAGGCATCGTGCTTTTATTGGCAGCAACAGTTGGTTTTCCCCTTTTGTATGCGTATTTGAAATAGTAACCGACCTGTTTGTTTTGTCCCTTTATATACAGTTGAACCTTTTTGTTCTATTTATTGGAAAAGAATGGTCATTTTAGTAGACCAGAAAGAGGCTTGCTTTTACTCGCTACGTAAATGATTATTATTTGAAAAATTAACGTCGCTCACCCAAGCCAAGCAAAAAAAATATCTTTCTCAACAGGATTAAATTTTTTTAATGTTTCTGTTATTTAAACTATAGAAATAAAAGCTGACCGCTGCTCATAAACCGTGGTTGCATGTGGTTGCATGGTCGGAAAGTCTCTTTCACACATTCCTACAGAAGGATGCAATTGTGTAAGAGAAACACATAAACTTGTTGTGGTCAAGTTGATGCCTATGTTTAAAAACGTTTGCATAGAAGTAATAACTTCGTTATCATCAGCATCTTGACCCGGGTTCAGTTGCTAGCGTAACTTCCTACTGATCCCCTTACGGTGTACCGTAAACACGTTCGAGTCCTCATAGCTGCCAATGTCCTGTATATGAGTCACACGGTCTGTGGGGATAGCTGTTGCCGGGCTTTCTCATAGTTTCTACCCACTTTATTGAAGGTCGAGTGAGAAGTATACAAGCCGTCGTAATATACATGTATGTGACGTTAAAGCCCAATCCTAAAAATTATATACAAAATAGTGTGTAGTATCGAGGGAGCCTTCCATCCGCAGTCACAAATCGTGTGCTGTACCCATATTAATTTGATGTTGGAATGAAATACAATACAGTTCTTTCAGAGAACAAGTTGACACACAGTAATGAGAATAGATAGAAACTTGTTTGACTCCAAGTTGTTTTTTTGGATAATTTGTAAAGATGGCATAAAATGAATGATGACTGTATTTGAGCTGTATACGCACGATTGAGAATATAGTTTACCAAGAATGCTTGTCCCCTGTGACCGTACACAAGTATTCGTTATCAACTATAGGCAACGGTGGCATTGAATTTCTTAAAACCAACAAGCATTCGTGTGTCTTGAATAAGCAGACCTACTGTTGACAATATTCTCTCTCTTATTTAATTCATTACAATAATTGGTAGGCAACTTAAGTTTTAATTCGTTAAGAATTGAGAGACATTAAAGTGAGTCTCAATATGACAATGTATATCTAGTTGAGAATAATACGCAGCCTATCACCTATACTGGATATTGGAACTATTCATCATGCATGGCATTTATCTCAAGGACATATTGATGCATGTTTTTGCCATATTGTGTTCTGTGATTGTCCTGTCGTGCATTAATTCGCTGATCGTCCTATGACGGTCCTATGATCTTTTGAGTAAAATAACCTTCAGTATAATTTCAACCCAATCAAACCGCCACACATATACTCGTCCCAACACCATGCATATCAAATAACAGAAGCACCCAATAATAATCTTGGGTTACACTGGAGATTTGGCAATAGTTCACTTCATAGCAGTGAAAATGTGTCGGCAGCTGTCATGTCCAGGTGGTCCCTTTCCTGCCATTATGTAGTTCTTTTTCGGGGCAATGACCGGTGTTAATGACTTTGAACCCCACTAGAGATCAAACTAGGGAGTATCTGTGCACTCTAGTAGGCCTGTGCTTTACGTCTACGACTTCTATGGTTCCTAGTGTCGATGTTAATTTAAACATCATAAGACGGTCTGCGTCAGTCGATTAGGGCCACATCATTATACCGTGTTTCTGTTAAAGCATCCAGTGTCTGGTGGCGAAAACTACTCCTTCCATTGTCTCCTCACATCTTATGAAGCTAGAGCTTCTGTGTATATATTTCTATTTTATTTGTACAATTATATTATATATTTACTAAGATGAAATTACCCTGACACCTGTAACCCAAGAGTAAGTCATCTCTGACCGACCGTGTACCTAAACATTGAGTCTCCCCTGACCCTGTAACCCAACAGTAGTCACCCCTGACCGAGTATCCCAACAGCAAGCGACCTCTGACCGTATAACAGAAGTGTAAGTCACCCCTGACCGTGTATGCCAACAGCAAGTCACCTCTGACAATGTAACCGAACAGCAAGTCACCTCTGACCGTGTAACACAACAATACGTTACCTCTGACCCTGTGACCCAACATTAAGTCATCTCTGACCGGGTACCTAAACATTAAGTCTCCCCTGACCCTGATACCCAACAGTATAAGTCACCCCTCACAATGTAACCCAAAAGTAAGTCACCCCTGACAGTGTAACCCAACAATGAGTGGCGAGAGTTTGTATTTCTGGTTTAAATTGGGGTGTTTTCTTTAGCAAAAAATGTGAAGATAAAAAATATGAAATATTTAAAGTCACTGATGTGTTTGCTATTATATATTTTAAATATCTATTTAATATTGCTGTTGAACACACGCTTCAAGTTTTTTTTAATGTGGGGAGGGGGGGGGGGGATGAGGAAATGTTAAAGCTATCGACACTTGAGAGAATCAATTGGCATAAAATGGTTCACATTTGGTGAGGAACACAAGTTTTTAGTGAATGGTTATGAAAAATCCAATCTGAACCTCATGTTGTAAAACAGCAGGTACAACTGTATGTCTTCGGATTGAGAGCCGTCGTTTGATAACACAATAACACACGGACTACATAGTCATCATGTTTCCGTCGATGAGATTAAAACAATGACCTGAAACATGCCCTCAAAACAAAAACCTGCTACGGCAGCAAATATAGGACGATTACCTCAATACACATGCCAAAGGTGAGTTAAAAAGAGAAACAACATTTGAAAGATTTGTAAAAAAATTACAATTTGTTTGAGTTTAGCGCGCAATGCATATACAACATTGTTGCCTGATGAAGTCCTGTTATCATCTCTAC
This sequence comes from Mopalia muscosa, assembly GCA_031763545.1. Lineage (NCBI taxonomy): Eukaryota > Metazoa > Mollusca > Polyplacophora > Chitonida > Mopaliidae > Mopalia > Mopalia muscosa. The sequence goes on along the minus strand of JARFOD010094068.1, from coordinate 2,202 downwards.
TTTAATCTGGTAAATATTTTGAAGGGACTGCAAGACACATTCGATAAAAATACATCAGTTTTAGTACCAGATAATTAGGATTTCAACGCATTTTGGACAGAAGTTAATCATATGCAGCTGGCCGATGTCTTACTAGCTTTCTTTAATACTACATCATATTTACCACAGAGCAAGAGTTTCCGTGAGTGCCCTTGTTAACGTGCCACAGCATTCCCGGGATTAAGCCCCTTGACAGGCATGGCCTTTTCTCAGTTGACAGCCTTATTAGTGCTGCACATCTGTGCTCTGGGAAGATCAAGAAACGGACTAAATTTAGCCAAATACTTTTGAATCATTTGCCAACATAATCAGCAGAGTACTACGTGTACATTCCAAATCATCCCAATATTTCACACGTCTAACGTTGATCCGGAGCTTATATGGGTAGACATATTTTCTTTATTTGGTGTCAGTTATGTCTACATAGCTAGGATAAGGGATTACAACTTTCTAACCTGCAAAAGATTGCGTCAGTTGGGAAAACTTTCTGAGCATAGCTTGCTGGAACACACTCCTACACTTCCTTGTGTCTTGTTGCCGGTGTAATATTTTATCAAAATTCATTCCACCTACAAATGTGGGATAAGCGTGTGACGTAAACCACCATCAAAATTTGTCCCGGAACTAACTGTTCTAGCCGAGCAGCTCGAGCGTGACATCATGGTATCCCCCTCTCGTTTGAAAAATTATATGTTTCCTAGTTTTCATTTGCAATATTGATTTTAAACTCTTCAAAATTATTCTTGTCATCGGGTATTAAAACGTTTTCAATTTAAAATTGAAGTACATATGTGACGGGACTATACGCCGTTTGCGTAATACTCATGTTAACCGAACAACGCTATTATATCATTACGCTGTAAATTGTAAAACAACTGTCATGTGTTTTCTTTTTTGTTTAGTTTCAACAGAAAATCGACAGAGCGGTTAATTGAGATAACCAGCAGTGGAATCATTCTGTTCAGGTTAGCTTATGAATTTTGTCAGATTATTTTTATTTTGTTGATATTATTAAACACAGTGGATAAAGCACTTGTATAAATTGGCAATTACGAACCCAATTTGTGGATCGTCCGTCTCAAAATACTGAGGTTGAGTATTTATTGAGGATGTCGTGTCCTGTATTGTATTGTTAGCGTGATCGGCAATATTAAGAGATATAAATCGGGCCGATAGGATTTCTCCTCGGCTAATCAGAAAGAAACGTTCGCTTATTCGCAAACACATACCGAGCAAACAGTGGTGATTGGAGTGAGGTTTACTGTGGGGATTCAGGCGTACTATTACATTGTTAACACAGACAGACGTTTCACAGTGCCTGTCATTTTTTAAGATTGATGTTGTCATTAATAGTGAAACACATACATGGTTCTTGTTGCCAGTAACTGGACTGGTCCTTACCAGATGTGCCCTGTAGCATTGTGGTTTTATCTGGGGCAAATGAAGTTCCACATGGTTAATTTTTGTCACTCTACTCATAGAACAATTTTTCTATCGATCCCATTTAAAATAAAATTTACAAATTGTAGAAATCCGGAAATAAGTTAGTGTCATAAAAATATCTGTATTTCCAGCCAAAGAACTGATTCTAGAACAATTCTAGAAACTGACATCCGTATCATTTCAGTGAGATTAAAATTGAAAATTATTTTGTTATCTGAATTTTCTTAAAACAGTTTTATCTAAGTTAAGATGACCTTAAGAATTCGTGTTAGTAGCTATATACAAAGAATTTTCTTAGATACTCCTCTTAAATATCTCAAAACGGTTGATTTCTTGATTCATTCTTGTTCAACGCCGTACTTATCGTACGTAATGGGTATTTTGGAAGTGTTTTCCCAAGGAGTCAACAACTGTGATGTGAAGTATAAAAGCACTTTTGTTTGATTGAAATTTAACGTCATACTCGAGGGATTGTCCGCTTCGCACTGCTCTTTGCCTAATTACGATGGAAAGCCAATATTCTCCTAGACGGGTTGTCAGATTGGCCCGATCTGATCAATCGGCTGGCCACGTCGAGGCCTGCAATGATCATTTATTAATTCCATCGTTATTAATATACTTCAAATTGAACCAGAATAAAATGACATAAAATAGGTTATTTCATCCTACCTTAAATTTTAGATCATTGCAGAAGGCGGTGGCTCATGGGTCAATTAAGTG